>JAYXIM010050771.1:0-30855 GCA_037575425.1 Anastrepha fraterculus
ATAATAAATATATATATTAAATATTAAATTTTTTCATACTTCTTTTATTTATTTTAATTTCGATTAATTCTTTTCTGCTTTCAGAATGATTCTTTTACTCATATTTTAATTTTCTTAAATTTAATGTAGTTTAATTTTTTATATTGATTACATATTCTAGATTTATGGTACTTTTTTACATTTATTTATTTCATTGCAATTAAAAAAAATACTTTAATTTAACATGCTTTTATTTTTATATATGTTGTTTTATTTTAATTTAATTTCATTACTACAACTTTAATTTATTTGACTGGTTTCTGTTGTCTGAATTTATCTTTAATCCCTTTTACTTATGGGGACAGATATAGGTATACCTGTAAACGACCATATTTTCCCTGATTTTCATTAAAATTATTAAAACTGAAGAAGTCAATATATTTTTTCAAAATTGACACACAGTTTATTTATACATTTAAATTATATAATTTTTTTTTATTTTAATCATTTCAAATGGCGGATGTACACTCCTTCCAGGAAGGTCGCAGCGGGGCTTTCAACCGGCGGGCATTGTAGCATCGGCGTCAGTGACCTGAATACAAAAGAACCAAAATATTTTTTGTTTTTTAATGTGACAGTTTCTATATGAATTAAAAAAAATGGGAGAAAAAAATGCTTAAAAAATTAATTTTGCGGCGAATTTTCCTACTATTTTTACTTGGGAAAAATTATTTTTTCGAAAAATTTTTAAAACTTGTAAATTCGCATTGAAAGTAATATCTTAAAAAAGATATGTGACATTTCAGGGAGATCGGTGAATAACTTTTCGAGTTATCGTGTACGCCAATTCGAAAAATATAGTTTTGAGAAAAACGCGTCTAAAGTTTGAATACCTCAAAATTCCTCTCCCAGCGCTCGAACACAAAGAGTAGAGTCGTCACGGTTGACGATCTATAATATAAGAAATACTTAAATTTATGTTCTAAAATTTTTTTGACATATTCTTAAAGGATTATATATATTAACATTTTTTGAAAAAAAAAATTTTTTTTTCGAAATTTTAAAGGTATCTGTCCCCTTAACTTATTTGGAAAGCCTAATTTTAGCTTATTTATTCTATTTTAATTAAATTTTTTACATTACATAATTTCATTGAATTTTTTTACAAGAATTTCATGAATTAAAATTACAATTACTCAATATTACAAATCATTTTATTGTATTAAATTTAATTCAGTTTGATTTTTTAAATATATTTAATTATTTAAAAAATTGTGTTATTTTATTTCGAATTTTTTGCTTTATTTTATTTTATTTTATTTTATTTTATTTTTTTTATTTTATTTTATTTTATTTTATTTTATTTTATTTTATTTTATTTTATTTTATTTTTCTTTATTTTATTTTATTTTATTTTATTTTATTATTTTGTACTTTATTTTTGTAATTTTACTTCTGATTGTATTTGACATATTTTAAATATATTATATTTTCCAGCAGTGTACTTATATAATATATATAATTGGCACGTACACCTTTGTTATGTGTTTGGCCAAGCTCCTCCTCCAATTTATGGTGCGCGTCTTAATGCTTTTCTACACCGCCTTCGAACAGCAGATGGTTTTTATGAGGAGCTTTCTCATGGCAGCAATGCACGCGTAGGTTTGCCATGTCTTTTTCCCATTTCCAAGGAGCCACCCCTATTCGAAAAATTAGATAAAACCAAGCAATTTAGAGCAGCTCAAAGTTGAATACAACCAACTTGACGGTGTTGCGCATTTTCACCATAAAAAATTCATATTCGTATTTCTCCTCTGTAAAGCAATTATCAAGGTTTCTTTGTTTATCTTGAGGTAATGATGCCTTTTGTGCTCTACTTTTTGCAGCTTTTTTCTACTCACCTTTTTAATTCTAGTGGACCACTGACCACTTTGCGTAAAAGTAGAGGCTGAAAGTTGCTTTCCGTCAAAATTTCGAATTCAAGTGTTCTATTGGCCAGCACAGCCACGCGATTTGAATCCATTGGAAACCTTTTTTTTCCAGTACTTAAAGTCTTCAAACAAAATCATCTTAGCAGTAGACAGTGGAAAAGTAATACATGGGTTAAACTTAGGCTATCGATTTGAACTGCGCAGTGCGCATTAAAGTTGATATTGAAGAATAATGCATTTAAATATATATATAAATATGTTTGTACTTATAATGGCAAATGAAATGGAATTTTTATTGACTTGCATTCCAATTTATTGAACAATTTGAACTATGCCACGCAAAAAATTAATTAAACAGTACTGCTAACACGCAAAAAAGTTAAGTCCTAGCACTTTTTATCAGTTCAAAAAAAAAAAAAAAAAATTGCAAAATTTTTAAAATTTTCAAAAGCTTTTCTCTCATTTCCATAATAATGCACAACAGCAGCAGCAAATCAAATTTGTTTTTGCTAGACGTGCATAAACAATGAAATTTACCCGCTCGCTTCGAATGCTGCAACGCATAAAACTTTTTGAATTTTCTGCTGCTTTGCTTCCGTTGAATGTTGCACAAAAAACGTTTAGTCAGTCAGTTCAGTTTTGTAGGAATGTTGAAATGTTTTTTGTTTAAAGAGCGACAGCATATAAAATTTCAAATACTTCAAATAGCTTTGACGCGCGTTCAAACGCCTATTTTTATGCTTAAATAGCAACAAATACGTGTGAGCATTTCTAGCAACTAATCCGGTATTTGAAATATTTTAAGCGAATATTTCCGAAGTATGCATAGGCAGATAACAGATATCCGGCTGACGATGAAGAAAGTTTCCACACTCTGTTTCATAGAAACTGCTATTTAAGTGCTACATTTTTGAGTCGTAAAACCAATGCAATGTTTCGGAGCGTATTTCGTAAGGTGGTACTAATTTTTAAATATTTATTATATTTAATTTTAATCCAATTGAAAATATGCTAAGGTCAACAGTGGATACTGTCTAATAGCAAAAATAGTTAATGAACTTCCGAATTCTACTACGGACGAGACGGAGTATTTTCAAAGTTCGAAATCGTGATATTTCAGGATGATTTCTTCCCGTGCATCGAGTGGAAGTATAAACCATCGATTTTCATCTTGGCATTGACCCTGTTTTTAACCAATTAAAAATTTGATAGAATCCATTTTCTGGTCTCATAATAGCGCTGACTTCAATCAAATTGATAACTGTGGCACTTTTTAGGAAAGAAATTTAGAATAAACTGTCGTAAACGTTAAGAAATTTATTTAAATTTAAACACTTTTGGATACAAAACACAACAGAATAGAGTCGAGCACTTCAATATGCAAATTACGTGTACCAGCTACTGTTCAGTTGCGTAGAACCTGTAATACAAGTCAAAGGAGACTCAACGCAGTACAGACCTTCATAATAAAGTTGCCATTTGAAAAAAAATATCGAGTCTAAAATATGTCAGTTGCATGTGGTAAGTTCTGGATGCATTAGAACCAAACAATGCTTGTCTTCAGATTTACATATAATATTTTCATTCAAAATTTTAAGCAATCAAATGACCTGTATTTGTAGCTGAATTACAATTAGCAAGCTCGGAAATGAAAATGTTTGATTAATTGTAATAAATTTGTTAGTTTCAACAGCAGATCAAAGGTTTGCTGTCCAACATAAGTATATCAAGAGTTGCCTGTAGTTTAAGGAGACACGGTGGTCAAGAAATTTCAAAAAATCGATTTTTTGATTTTTCGATATTCCGAAAGTATAGTATCTTAAGAATATAGTATACTGTGAAATTTGAATGCGAGAATTCCCAATATTAATGCTTCTACAGCCCATTAACTAGGTAGAGAGCGATCCGCGCGAGTTACATACTCTCTTACTTTTAAGATTAAGATCATTCTTTAAGAGAACTTCCGTTGTTTAAAGATTACTGTAGCTGTAAGTAAGTTTGTAATTTTGTAACATAAAAATTGAATTATTGTATTAGCTCTTAAGTTTTAGTTTTAGTAGACACTTCTATTTAAACAGTTGATTTTAGTGACTAATAAAGCCTATTAAAACTTAAAAAAGGAATATTTAAAACATATTCCGTTAGTCGCGCTCCTATCAAACTTTAAACCCATTTATCTCGAAACGACTTTTTTCGGCCTGGTGCTGTCAAAAAACAAAACAAAGAAAACCATTCAACCGAATCGTCTGAAATTTTAATATGTGAACCACACAACATCAATGGCTATCGCCCGATTGTTCACGAGAACTCTATCATAAAACACTTCGTGAAAGATTCATCCTTGATTTGAATAGTTACGGCTCTCGCTGCGTCTTGAAGCACGTTCCCATATGCAGTGATTAGCAATGAATCCACAAAAATGAATCTACCCGTTCTCATATGGCAGATTAGATGAAAAATTGGCAATCCGCTTTCAAGACTGTTTTGATAGGTTTTTCTTTTTAGAACTTTGTTTTTGGTTATTATTAACGATATGAAGAAAAGGGAAAGGCTTTTTTCATGGCCGAAATACACTCGGTGGCTTGTCATTGCCTGCAAGGGGGCCATTTTTGTTAGAAGAAATATTTTATGTAATTTTACCGAATGATCACACATCAACCCATTTGGCTACATGCGGCCGCCGTTATAGATTTGGTTACATAAAAAATGTTTAATTACTTAGAATTCACCTCTGCATGGTTTATTTATTCTTAGAAGGCAAGGATAAAGTAATACGCCTCTTAGGGTCTTCTAATCATGCCTTTTGGGCGGAGTGTTTTCATTTTTGCGTTCGTGTCACAAAATAAAAATTTAAGGGGGAACGCCACTGTGATTTTTCAAAAAAATCTTTTTTTTTGTTTTTGCATTTTCTTAAAGTAGATATATTCAAAAACATGTAAAAAAAATTTTAACTTAAAATCTTGAAAATTGACGAAGTAATACTCAATAAAATCTCTACTTAATACTGAGCGCTCTCACTGAGCGCCGCCAAGGAAAACTTTAAACGCGTTTTTCTCAAAACTACTTTTCTGAACACAATGGCCTCGATTTCTCGAAGACTTATGAATCGATTTAAATTTGTTTTTTTTTTTTTTAATTTTTGTACATGTATTGCAGAGATTATTATTATTGCCAAACCAGGAAAGGATCAACATATTGTTTCTTCATACCGCCCAATCTCCTTGTTGCCACAAATTTCTAAACTACTAGAAAAGCTCATTCTAAATCGCTTAAAACCAATAATTGAATTTCGCAACCTGATACCTTCACACCAGTTTGGACTCCGCTGTAAACACTCCACCATAGATCAGGTGCACAGAATTACAGCTGAAATAGAAAAATCGTTCGAAGAGAAAAACATATGCTCAGCAGTCTTCCTGGACGTCGCGCACGCATTTGACAAGGTTTCGCATGAAGGCCTTATCAACAAATTGAACTCATGATTGCCACTTCAATATAGTGCATTTATGAAATCGTATATAACTGAACGGTATGTTCGCGTAAAACAAGGGAATGAGTATTCCAAATTGCAGAAAATAAACGCTGGCGTGCCGCAAGGAAGTATCCTTGGACCCCTTCTTTACCTTATATATACGAAAGATATACCAATACCTCCAAGCACTAACATTTTTACTTATGAAGAGAAGCAAATGCTCAAACGCCTTACGATATCCATTGACATCATTGAATTTTGTGTTTTTTTTTTGTTTTTTTTTTTATCCAAATAATTTGATAATAGACGCGGACTCAAGTGGTAACCACTCTTTGCCGTCGAGTGTATGTATGTGTGAATATATGAAAATAACCGGATATACAAAATTTCCATATTTACAGCCATATTTATAAACACTCTCAAGCGTAAATGTGTGCGCTCTGCCCACAGCTCGAGAACTTGAGAGCTTCGCTGCACTCAATTAAAGTGCTTTCGTAATATATATTCTTCATGGCATTCATAATTTTTAGTTGTCTAAAGATTTTCAAATCAATTAAGTTTTATAGCACTTTCCAAACCAATTTCCATTCGCATTCTTAATGGAGTCATTTAATGATAAAATCCGAAATGGATGGTAGTATAAAAATATCACTGTCAATGGCAATTTCTGGATATATAAGTTTATACAAAAACAAAAATCTAATTATCAAACAACGAATTTATTTGTGCTTTTATATGTATGTGTGTGTGCATGCATGTGTGTGTGTAAAATTACTTATGTATATAAAATAGATTTAAAATTTGTTGTTTGTGTACGTGCTCTGGCTTTTGAATTTATAAATTGAGAAATAAAAATTGCCTGCTATCATCATTATATCCGTCATAAAATTGAAAAGCCTCTGGATTAACTGAAATCGCTGATGCTGCTGCTGCTGTTAATACTCGTACGAGTATTGATGATGATGATGATGTGAATGAGAATGGCAGCAGGCACACGCGTACAAGCGCGCGCTTTCAATTAAGAGCATACGAAAAATGATACGAAAATAAAACGGAAAACAACAACTACCATACACACACACTCACTCATTCACTCTTGTTTACAGCCATAAATCCATATACAAATGTGTGTATGTATGTGCGTAAGTAAGTATATCAATAATAGAGTCATAAATAATTAATTTGTCGGATATCTGCGTTTTGCTGCCATTCCATTTTGCAGTTTCAATGTGAAGTTCAATGATGGCACATACAAACGTACATACACACATACATGCGCACATACATACATACATACGTACATACATATATATGTACATACATACATACATACATGCGCACATACATACATTCGTATATCTACACAAAAACTAAAATGTGGCTACAGTTTGAAAAAGTATTGAAATACAATACAACTGCCCAGCCGCCCTTCCAGACAGCTCCGTGGCTGTCAGACACCTCGTCGTCGGGCAGAGAATGAATGTTGCGGCATGGCGGTGCGAAATATGGAGCACTGTTCACTGGCATATTTTATTATTAAATGTTTGCTTTTTGTTTTTTAGAAGGCCGATCTAATTGGCTCACATTTACCGCGCATTTGTGTTTATATTCGCACAATTTGTTGCTTTCAACCGATCATTGGCACATTTTTAATTGTTTTTATACTCACTCAATGAATGCCCATACACACCTACATATCGAAAATTTGATTGCCGCGTAAATACAAGGTGGCGCAAAATTAATCACCCTATTGAAAGATTTATAATTTTTCTAAATTTTACAAAATAGCTGCAGTATGCAAACAGAGAAGAAATGGAGCGTCTAGAGGTCAAAATAAAAAATGCATTACTTACATAGGTATATATACCTATGAAATGAGACTTTCAGCTTTTAGTCCATAGATGTCGTTAGGAGTATTTTTAAACCTTCTCCAAATGTCTTTTTTTTTCGTCTGTCATCTGTCAACAATATTCAGTTCATTGTTTGTTACGTTTCATACAACAATGCATTTTTGTCGCTCTTAAAAATGTCGAATTTCGTGCCTTCAAACTACGATTTGCGAACATCGTTGATATTCTGTTATCAATTGAAGAAAAATGCTTCTCAAGCTCATCAAATGCTTATAGAAGCTTACAAGCATTCCGAAGTGGTGATTTTAGCGTGGAGAACGAGGACCGTGGCTAAAATATGAGCTAAAATGGATTTAAGCAGATCCGCTATTGCTATCCGCTAGCTATTGCCCGCTTTTGCATAGCAAAATTTAATCACATTTTGGTATGCAAATTAAACCGACTTGCAGTTTGGCAAATTGCACAGAATTCCAACTTAATCATAAGCACACAATTAGCGTCTAGAATCACTGTCCACATAAAAATGACAGCACTTTAGTTCACTATTTTAAGCAGTTATCGTTTTTGAAAATGCTTGGCGAACGTTTTTATTGTTATTATTATTATTTGCGTCTACTACATTTACGACTTTGACGTCGTTCTTGTTGCCGTATATAAACATTTTATTGTGGCGCTACTGTCACATCAGCGACCAAATGATGGCGTTAGTGCAAGTTCATCAAACCGAGTTGGTGATGGCATTGACTGCCCAAAAGACATAAAGAATTTGTGTGTGTAATGAACTCATTTACAATTCCTTCGAAAACAATGAGACACATTTATGACTGCGACTCACTGAATTAGTCGCACACATACATATACATATGTGTGTGTATGTGTACTTGCCGACAGTGCGTGAAACAACTGCGTCCAAACAAATCGTCAAGTACTCAAGCATTGGCATCCATCAACAACTGCAGTGCATTTCATCAAATGTCTCCGGTGAAGGCAACCGAATCATGCTTCAATCACTCTAGAGAATGCCAAAAGCCAAGCGATATGTTGTACTTTGAAAATCCTTATGGTATTTCGTGCGCAGACGTCAGCGTGCAAAACACCAACACATATGCATTAAAGCAATTCATGTCGTCGACAGCGCCTATCAGCGCTGCAAGTTAATATCCTTCGACAACAAATGCATTCATCGACACAAGCAAATGCGTATAATATATGCCACATGTGGCAATGACAGACAGCAGCAAGCCTTTCATATATATTTGTGTGTTTATATGTATGTAATTGTAAGCCACTTATGCTCGTTGTGAGGCCCATGCTGTGCTGCTGATCCAGTTTTAATTGCCAACGCTTTGCTGTCATCTGATTCTCTTAGTATGAAAACTACTCGTGTTGCAATGTAATTTCATACTCATGATTGTAGTATATGTGAATTGGTGTTGGCATGTGTACGCACATTCTGTCAAAAAAGTACCAAAAGTACCATATGTAATTTGAATAGCGCTTGCAAAAGTTAAAAAAAGACTAGCCGAAGACCTTCAACTGCTAGTGCTGGACATTAAAATTTAAAATTTATAATTTATTTCCTTTTTTAAATAAATAATAATAAAGTGATAATAAAACAAAAACGGTCAGAAAGTGAAAAAAATAATTAACTGACCATTAAAGAGAGAAAATTCCTCGAGAAACTCCAAATTTGTGAAAAAAAACTCATGGTTTTCGCACCACGATAATATCCCAAAATCACTCAGCGCCATCCTGGAGAACAAATTTCTGGCCAAGTACTCAACATATTTCGTTAACTTAATAGGGTGATAAGTTAACGAAATATGTTGAGTGACATAACCTCCACCTTTTTTTGTCTCTTTGCAAAACTCAAATTACAACGGTGAGGCACACGTTTTTCGACGATAGAAAGTAGAAAAGCGAATTCGCGACGAGAACTGGTGCCGATGTAGTTTTATAGCCCATTTAATTTTTTAACCCGGGGTTTGCCGCTTGTCAAATACAAACACAAACGGTCGCAACCGCGTACAAATTACTACATATTTATTTTACGTAGGGAGCGTGTCTTTTGTTTCTATGCAGAAAGGTACTTGAAGCGGCAGGTCACGATATTTTGTAGATATTTTTTACCCAGTAGCGACGAATGCCAGGGTAATAATAAAGTGCAGGTTTGAAATGGATCAAAAAATGCGTTGATTATTGAAATTTCTTTAGCATGCGATGTTGAGAATTTTCTTCCATATAAAGCACTTCCAAAATTGTTTTATAATTAAGTGCATGCCTTGAAGTTTTCAAAAGATTTTGATTAACAGATTGAGGTTTTGACGAAAGTTGAGGCTTTGAACGAGTTGGAGGCTTTTGAAATGTGGTGCTATCGAAGAATGTCAAAACTATCGTGGACACAAAAGATTAGCAGCGCAGAAGTTTTACGTAAACTTAATAAGGAAAGAAAGCTTATAACAACTACAGTGAGGGGCAAACTCCATTCCCTATTTTTTGTTTCATATTATGTGAAAAATATACAACAGATTTAAGTTTAATCGGTTTTGTTAACTAATGTTAATCGATAGAATTCGATTACACTATGTGTGAAATATGATGTCACGCAAATGTTTGCCTTTTTCTTTAACGCAAAGTTGAGCTCGTTTTTTTGCATTTTCCATGACTTTTTTTAATGTATCTGGTCCTATGGCTGCAATTTCTTGTCGAATATTTTCTTTTAAAACTGTAAGTGTCTTCGGCTGGTTAGTGTAAACCTTTCCCTTCAAATATTCCCACAGAAAAAAGTCGGGAGCAGTTAAGTCAGGTGAACGCGGCGGCCAGTCAAAATCACCTTTTTTTGACACTAATCGACTTGGAAGCATTTCGTTCAATAAATAAATAGTCAGGGTAGTCTTGTGGATTCAATTGTTGCACAGTTTGAATCTTGTACGGAAACAACTTCAAATCGATCCGTAAAATACGTCGCATTGACCTTTTACTGATGCCCAAAGCCTGAGCACCGCGTTCAGTCGAAAGATTTGGATTTTCCTGTAAAAGCTCCTGTGAAATGGTGATATTGATGTTTGATCTAGCTCTACGGTGTATAATTGGACGTGGCACATTACTGAGAATACCAGTAGATTTAAATTTAGCATATAATGCACGAATTGTCTTAGGATCAGGTGCTTTTTTCCGAGGAAATTTTGCACGAAACGCGCGTTGAGTCAGAATAATTGAGTTCTGATTCTTAATGTAAAGTTCGACGATTTCAGAACGTTCGACAGGTGTATACTGCGACATGGTTAGAATTCTACTGACGTCTACTTTTTAAAATGTCATACTTTAAGCCGCATTTACGTCTACGTCAAAAATTATGACCAGTTTACATTAGGGAATCGAGTTTGCCCCACCCTGTATAAAGCGTCGAAAAACCACATATTTTGGGCATATCCAGGGTGGACCCAAATACGAATTGTTGTAATTCATTGTGCAAGGCAAAATTGTGGGTAAACATGGCATAAAAAGGAAGCAAATGGCTTGGCTAAGGAACACAAGAGAATAGACTGGACTGCGAACAATTGGACAGCTCGTACAAGCAGCACCAAACCATGAAGATGGTATCAGGAATAAATTAAAGTAAATTAAAAGTTACATACAAATTTTTAGAATTTGCATAATGCTATAATGTTGTGATCGCCAACATTCAGCAAATGGAATAAGCAAGTGATGAAGAAGAAGTGTATATAGAAACGTAGACAATTTATTCAAAAAGGCATCACTCACTGACCCGATTTACAAAATGTGTATACTCGTCTGATTGGAAAGCCCATGCGTCTTAAACAGTTCATGTGTGCAGCTCATTTTATCTGGGTGTTGCCACCTGTTTATTCCTAAAAAAAGTAATTTAAAAGAATGTAATATAGGCATGCATGGGCAATAATGCGCATTTTTTAAGAAAGCTCTGTTCCAAAAACAACTTTTTTACAGCGTTGCCACCTAAATTTTATTGCAAAAATAGCAATTTTATATAGATATCCAATGAAAGGTGTTTAAACAGGCTTTAATAAAATATGCATTTTTATCTGAGCGTTGCCACCTGTTCGTACTTTAATTTGAAATAATATAATATAAGCATGCATAGGCATCAAGTTTGTAAGAAAATTCTGTTCCAAAAATAATTTTTTTTTATAGCGTTGCCACCTGAATTTTATTGCAAAAGATTCATGTAATGCGATTAATTGATATCAAATGAAAGGTGTTTAAACAGGCTTTAATAAAATAGGCATATTTATCTGAGAGTTGCCACCTGAGTGTTCTTAAAAAAAGTAATTAAAATAATATAATAAAGGCGTACATGGGTTTTTTGATAGCGTTGCCACCTAAATTTTATTGGAAAATTGCAGAGGTGTAAAGATATGGATATCAAATAAAAGCCGTTTAAACATGTTCTAATTAAATATACAGTTTTATATGAGTGTTGCCACATGTTTGCACGTGAGCAGAAGTATTTTTAAAGAGTGTAATATAAGCATGCATGGGTTTTAAGGCACATATTTCTAAGAAAACTATATTCCCAACATAAAATTTTGTATAGGCTTACCACTGAATTTTATTGCAAAAATAGCAATTTGATATGGATATAAAATGAAAGGTGTTTAAACAGGCTTTTATAAAATATGCATTTTTATATATTAGTGTTGCCACCTGTTTGTACTTCAAAAAAGTAATTTAAAATAATATACTATAGGCATGCATGGGTATCAAGTCAACTATTTGTAAGAAAACTCTATTCCAAAAATAAATTTTTTGATAGCGTTGCCACCTAAAATTTTATTGGAAAAATTCCAGATGTGTAAAGATATGGCTATTAAATGAAAGGTGTTTAAGCAGGCTTTCATTAAATATAAAATTTTATCTGGTGTTGCCACCTATTTTTTTTTGTAAACGAAATAATTGTTTACAAAACAACATTAATTGTAAAAAACGTAACATATATATGTACATATGTATATGTACATATATCAAAACTGCTCTAATCCAATATAATTTTTAAATGGCGTTGCCATCTAACCAAAAAAAATTGTAATTAACAACAAAGAAATTGAAGCAATGCATAGATATCAAATAAAATGTGCTCAAAATAATGAAACTTCTATTACAATTATTTATGTATGGCGTTGCCACCCAACGCTTAAGATGAAAATAGTAAATAAATGTATAGATGGTAACTGTATTAGGATGTGGATATCATGCTAATTATGAGTAAGAATGTTTTAATGAAGAGTTATTTTTGGAATGGCGTTGCCACTTATTTTTTACTGCAAAAACGATTGCTTTATAATATAAAGTAGGCGCATCTACAATATTTATATTCTTCTTGCATTAGACGCTAACCGCTATTGATTTTAAAAACTTATTTCATCAAGCCAGCTACGAAATCAAAACTTTTGAAACTTTCTATTGATTTTAAAAATTATAAAAAAAACGAGGACGTTTTACATACGCATCCTTTCTGAAAACGGAACTAAATGAGGAACTAGCTCTGGAAACGCAGTCGATATGGGAACCCTCAACCTCGTACAAATCTTTTTACAGATCAGCCTAACCTAGGCTGAGTTTTGGCACAAAATTATGCAATGTTGTGGTCAAATTGACACAAGAGACTGATGCGTGTTAAGGCACGAGAATACACTTTTAAAAAGCTCACCAGCAGGCACTAGCTCGTAATAAATATTTCATGCTACTTTAACCAATTCCTGGTACTTTTTTGACAGAATGTATGCGGCATCTACCATACATGTTTGTATTTCTTGCCATAAAATGTCGAAATATTTACTTTGACGCATCAGTTACACCCTTCCGCGCAGTGGCATAGTAGCGCCAGGAAATTTTTGTAATATTGATTTTCTGTGTTGTCCTCGCCCTCGGTCGGGGCTGTCAGCGCTGCAGTCAAAGATTTACGCTGTGGCGCCTGCTGTGATGCGCATTCATACATACATACATGCCTTTACGCTACCATATAATATATGAACCTGTATAAATGCACACATGCACATATGCAAGTAAATCAGTAGCACCCGAGGGGGCATATCCTCCTTGTGGCTGAAGGCCAATGACGGTTAATAATTAAATGAGAAGAACCAGGCATTGGTGAACGTTACTGGATGCATGGAAGTTTTTTTTTCAAAATATTATATTTACAATGTTTTCGAGAGAAAATTTGTTTTGATTTTTTCTTTTTAATATTGTTCATGCTTTTGCTATTGCGCTTGCATATTTTAACCAGAACCATACAAATCAGACCTTGAAACTTTGCACAAAATTTAGAAAAAATCAATTTATTTAAATTATAATTTAATTTAGAAAAACTCATTGAAATTTAATATTTTTAATGAAAATATTTTAACTTTTTCATATGAATTTTTAGAATATTTTTGGGTGCGCAGTCATATGACTCATGAAATTTTACTGAAATAAGTGCAAGTTTTAAGCGACGTAAAACTCGTTTTATTTTTCTATTGCTGATGGCTTTTTTCATATAATTAGAGCATTTTATAAAAACTGGTAGGAACCGATAGCCATTGCAGCTACAAATTTATAACTTTTTTATTTATAATTTAATGCATTTAAAATATTTAAATTTTGTTTCCTCTTTGCGCATTTTCTTTCACTCATTTTTACATGAACAAAGCAATTCGTTACTTGGTTTCCTTAACCGGAAAAGGAATTGAGTGCATATAAAGGGTGGTTAAATTTCAAGGGCCGATGTTGAATGTGAACCACACCTAAACGTCAACGACACCGTTGGACTTCTTTCTTTGGGGTTATTTGAAAGAAAAGGTGTATGTCGATAGGCCAGCAACAATTCAAGAGCTAAAGGATGAGATAATTCGGCACATTAACGGCATAGAACCTCAATTATGCCTCAGAGTCATCGAAAATTTGGACCATCGGATCGTGGTGTGCCGATATTTAAGAATCAATTTCCTTTTGCTCGATATGACCACCTTTTTCCTTGCCTATGGCCTTGAGACGGTCCAGAAACGAATCGCTAACTGCTTGAATGTGACTTGCAGGTTTTTGGCCCACCTGCGGATAAGGGCTTTTTTTAGCGCCCGAGACTGGGGAATCTTTTAGTTCGGATTTTGCTGCCCAAAATGACCCAAATAAAATAATCCATTGGATTCGCGTCTGGTGAATTTGAGAGCCATTGTGTCGACGTTGATTTTTAGCCATTTTTGGTTCACTCGAGCTTTGTGAGACGGTGCCGAGTCATGTTGCATACAATATGGAAACAATTGGAGAGCGCCCATCTGCGGTTACAGCGGCCTAAACCATTATTTTATTTTTGATATAATATTTCTACCTACCTGTGGCGGGTGCTGCCTCCTGGTGGCCAATTGATGACTTAGATTCTTGTACGAACGGTCGGTCAAATAAACCTTATTGTTTTGGGAGTTTACGCATTGCTCAATTTAAAAAATTTTCTCGTCAGAAAACACAATGTTTGGAAATTGACCGCTTCGGCCAAGCGGAGCAACTCCATCGCTCTCTCAAGTTTGACTTGTTGCTGCTCTGGTGGAAGATCATTCGCCTTTTGGATCTTGTAAGGCGTGACTTTCAAATCATTTTTCAGTATGCGGCGAATGCTACGGTCAGATATTTTCAGTTCTTTCGCCTATTGATTGGCATTTCGTCGGGGATTTCGCTAAAGTTGCTTCTTCACGTTTTGAACCATTTCACGTGACGTTGCAGTCCTTCGATGACCACCTCCATGACGTTTTGCGATGCTACCATTACCATCGTAACGAGTAATGGCGCGATAAAAAAGGTTTATTTACTTTGAGGTGCTCGAGCTCACGAACTATCGCTGGCTGTGATTTTCTATACAAATACGTTTGAAATCCATTGCTGATATTTTTTTCGCGTTTACTCTTGGAAAAATGTTTCCGCGCGCTTGTAAATAATAGTCTAGACTGTCATTTAGCCAACTATCAGACAGCTGATGCATGGGCGGAAGTGGTCTGAAGTTGGTTACACTCGTACCGGCACTCGAACCCTGTAGTATGCGTTGATTTAAAGGTAACGTTGTGTCGAAAAACAATTTTTTGGTCTGCCAGTCCTTTTTCTATCCTTGACGGGACCACTTTCTTCAAATTTTTTCACCAACCTGTGAATTTTCAACTCATTCAAGAAACAAAAAAAAAAACAAAAACCGTCTAGAAATTATTCAATACTGGCATCACTTTTGAAAAACCCTTTACTTATTGCTTCGTTTTTTTTTAAATTGACGAAAACAAGTTAAAATATTATTTAATAACTCTGTATTATTGGTTTTAAAAAATACAGTACTGTTAAAAAAAATTATCAGATCATTCATGCCTCTGAACGCCTTAAGGGGGAGCCTGGTTTATGAGGTCTAAAAATTGCATCTCTTTGCTATTTTTATTTTTAAGGAAAAAATTAATTTAGCACTGCAAAGTTTTTTTCTATCTTTTAATGAACATTTAAAAAGTATAAAAAATGTTTGTACTGGTTAAAATAAGTTGAAAAAAATGCTGGTGTTTCCAAATGGCGGACAATATACAGCTCGTAGTTATTATCTAAACCAAAAAATTCAAATGGATTTCTAATTATCATGATTTTTTATTCCAGATGAACTAAGAAAACTGAGAGAAATTCCAAAATTTCAACTTTTTGGAGGTTTTAAAGAAAAAAATGCCTTTCTATAAAAAAAAATTTCACTTCAACTTGGTATAAAAATCTTGAAATTTTTTTTTCTATTTTGTTAGTTCAAATAGAAGAGAATTTAATACTGAAGGGAACAAGCTATGATTCATTTCAAAAGGTCCATTAGGTTTTTCCATTCATGTACGCCAATTCAAAGAAATCAATAAAATGAAAAGTCGAGAAAAGAAGATAAAGTTTGTACTATAGCTGTCCGGTCACAGCGTAACTACCTAACGCTCGCCTACCTTTGGCTTTGTATCTACGGAAATATTGAGAATTAGGCTCTGTAACTTTGTGTGAATATTCTGAAATATATTAGGAATCGCTTAAAAAGAAAAAAATTGATTTTTTTGACCTTATAAACCAGGCTCCCCCCTTAAAGCTGCCATATGAATTTCGTTATTGAGTATAATGAGGAAAACTTTGAAATATCGGTAAAAAACATGTTATTGAATACAATTTTTTGCAGAAAGTTGCTTGAATAAAGAACGCTTTTGTTCATATGTATGTATATTTTTTTCTTATGAGTTGAAGGAAGGTTAAAATATGTATAAAAATATACAAATATGCCTGTACGTATGTCTTTGCCTTACTTTTGTTTACATCATCAGGATATTTCTCTTAAGTCTTGTTTACATTTAATTTATTTACGCTCGCTACAATCACATAACAATTTTTGTTTTATTTTATTTTTGATATTTCTGCCTCTTCTGCTTTCATCGTTCATTTCTGTTTTCTGTCAGTGCACTTCTTATTTTATTGCACTTTGCCTATACTCGAATGTGCGTTCTACATGTCTCAATATGTGTATGTATGTATGTATGTGTGTGCGTAGGTGCAGAATACCGAATGTCCTTCGGCTGCGCCTGTTTGCTTAATTACTCTTCAACGCTGTCTGTGGGGTAAGCAGTTTATAATGGAATTCTGCCGTCATCACGACGTATGTAAGTAAAATATGTGCTCACTAATACATGCACAGATGTGCGTGAGGCTGAATATTTAAAACAGTGCATACACACATACGAATAATTAAGTCCACTTTTTTAAATAACTTTTCCATTCTTGGGGATGTGGATGGCAAAGTCATTAGCATTTTGCTCTGCACCGCATTTTCTCGCGACTTAATTACAATTTGAAAAATACCATAACTGCACGGCTGGCAAAACAAAAACCTTGAAAAACTTGTGCGTGTAAAGAAATGTATGTATGTATGTTAATATATCCAGCTTACATACATATTTGGCCTTAACGGTTGCTACAACAACCAGTCACAGAAATTGTAATAAAAATTGTGCAATAAACTTATATTTGAAACATATTTTTTGCTACTTTGCTGCCTACTCTAGATCATCCTCTGTGTCACTGTGCAGCGTTTTGAAGAACACGACTTACTTTTCTGGGCTTCTCTCCGCAATGAAGTGCTTACTTAAATGACGGACTGGAGGATCAGCAAATTACTCTAAATTGCCTAAACGGTGCATCACAAGAAGGATCTAAAGTCTACACCTTCATCCAACATTTTGGCCAAGAATGATAGAATACAAGGTTTGCCCATCCGAAGCAACATTGTGAGAGTAACTTCCACTGTAACGTCATTAAGTACGGCTGCAGAATTCTACTGCCTCATTTCACACGTACTCACACACTCCCTCAATCAGTCGTTGTTCAGATGGCAACAATGTGAAATGGGCTTCGATTTTTTCGTATATCACCAACACAAGCTCAGTTTTTGCCATCCTCTGTGGCAAACAAGCCGCTGTCATCTCCTTTATTACGTCAACAAATACGCTGATTGCTTCTAATTCGCTTAGGACCGATTAACAGTTTGATGTTGGTCACATCTTTGCATTCTGTATGTGTTTTTTTTTCGGGACAACTAGCAGGGACAGCACTCAGACCTTCTAAGAAATCTGAGTTGATCTTGTGGTGCCAAGGAGCTTTGGCGAACGCTTCTTTACACATCAGTGCCAAAGACCTCAAGCCTGATTCGAGCGAAGGTTGGGAAGATGCACAGAAAGTGATCCGTCGTCTCATCCTCCTCTCCACATGCTGGACAGAGTACGTCGTCTGAGATGCCTTCCTTTTCCATGTGCTTCGCCCATAGAAAGTGGCCCGTCATCAGTCCTATCAGCTGTCTGCAGTCCCTACTGCTTAATGACAGAAGGATCTGCAATAGTCGGTCGGACATGATAAGTAACATCAGTTGTGTCCTTCTGTATGTAAGTATATCGTGACATTTTGACAATACAGAGGCCAGTCTTGATACTCTTTACTCGGTTTCCACGTTGATCAGCCAAGGTCGGCCTAAGCTATTCTGTGTCTTACTAGCTAATTTTAAAATTTTAGTTTTACACTAATTTTTTTTATTTAAAAAATGACTACTAGTTTTAGCCACATTCTTTACTTCTTTTGTTGCGTATCAACTTTGGTTTAATTTAATAAAGCAATTTCCAGACACGGATATCTACTCAAAAGTAGCAGCTCACAGCTGCATTTCCTGCGATATAAATTCTCTAATATTTTTTATTTTTTTAATCAAACTTTATTTTGTATTGTGTGTATACTTATAATTCATAGAAGATCTTTTACAAGAATTTATATTCATTTAAAAAGTGGCATTGATTTAAGTATGTTTTTATTTTTCTTTATTCACTCCTCTCGGGAGGACTTGTCAGTGTTGGTTTCGTTAATTAATTTGATTTCTGACAGGGTAGGTGATTAGCCTGCCGCTTAAGTAAGATTTTAGTATTAAAAGTACAATATAGTTCCTGTAAAATATGCTTTATTTCTATCCTTGACCAAATTTTGTTCCATTAGCTACTGAATAATAATGTTTTTGGAAGATAGTCGTGATTATTGCCGGATCTTGCCCATTTTCAATATAAAACGTGCAATGAGCAAACATTTTAAATATAAACTTTTCTTATACAAAGAATTGCAGTTGTCTCGAGTCTCTTTGAGATATTTCAGTTTTTGCACAAGTTGCCATGCTAAAAGGCATGAAGGGCGAAAGTGCCTGGTGCGCAAAAAATCACAAAAATTGACCCACTGCTTTTATTCTCCGGCATTAATGGTTGTTAAACTTATTTTGTTTTTAAAATTGTTTACTTTTATTCATAAACTCGTTCCCATTTTTATCAGTGTGAAATCGATCCTTATCTCTGTCCCTCTCGCAATCACTATTAATATATCTACCCCTTTCCCTCAGCATATACCTCTCTTTATTACTACACCTATCCTTATCCTTTAACTTATCTTTAGGCTTATCGCCATCCTTTTCACTGTCCCTAGCCCTTATCTTTATCTATACGCTTAACTTTATGTTCATCTTTATCCTTATCTCCATACTTATCTTTATCTTCATCGATATCTTAATCCCTATCTTTATCTTTACCTTTATCTTCAATCCTCATCTCTATCTTTTTCTTTATTCCTATCTTTACCTTTACCTCTATCTTTATCTTTATCTTTATATTTATGTACACCCTTAACTTTATGCTCATCTTTATCTTTATCTTCATCTTCAATCCTCATCTTTATCTTTTTCTTTATTTCTATCTTTACCTCCATCTTTATCTTTACCTATACCCTTAATTTTATGTTCACCTTTATCTTTATCTTTATCTTTATCGATTTTTTAATCCCTATCTTTATCTTGACCTTTATCTTCAATCCTCATCTTTGTCTCTTTCTTTATTGCTATCTTACCTCTATCTTTGTCTTTATCTTTATCTTTATCGTTAAATTTATCTTTATCTTTATCTTTATCCCTATCCCTATCCCTATCCCTATCCCTATCCCTATCCCTATCCCTATCCCTATCCCTATCCCTATCCCTATCCCTATCCCTATCCCTATCCCTATCCCTATCCCTATCCCTATCCCTATCCCTATCCCTATCCCTATCCCTATCCCTATCCCTATCCCTATCCCTATCCCTATCCCTATCCCTATCCCTATCCCTATCCCTATCCCTTTCTCTTTCACTTTCACTTTCCGTATCCCTTGTCTTTATCCTCACCGCTATCCTTATCCCTATCCGTGTCCTTATACAACCTTCCGCTTTTCTTTTTCCTTACCCTATCACTATTCATTCGAATACTTAGCCCCTTAATTTTGTCTATCCAAATTTATGTTTTCGATTTCTAATTAATTTTCTCTAAATTTTAAAAATATTTCCTCCACAATATTCAAGCCCTTCTTTCTGCACATACACACATACACTCATATGCATGTCTATACATATATTCGAAATCAGAAAGGAATTCTCTTCATATGCCAAGTATTCATCCTTGACATAAAAATCTAAGTTGGAACGAAATCCATTTTAATCGTGCCAAGTTGAAAATACCATCTAACTATGGCAAATATTTTTCACTTAATAGCAAAATCGCATTAAGTAATTATCAAATTTGCGTTAACAAAGCGCATCGAAATTTTTTCAAACCAATATTTTTTTAACTTATGCGATGTCCGTCTGTGTCAGCTTGCTCTTGAGCGAGTGCGTAAATAAGCCAAATTGGCCTGCTTTTCTCTGGCGATTGGGACTTAATTTCTTCCAAAAAGCAAACCACACAGCACAAAACACTCTACGCCACCGCCGTCTCTGCGCACAGCAGCCAATATTCGGGAGGCTCGCGATTCCAGTGGAGCAGCACAAAATATGTTCATATATGTATGTATGAACTTGTGTATGCCTAAAAATATTCTCAACACTTCACGGTGGATTTATAAAAAATAAGACGCACAGAGTATGTGTGTGTGTGACATAATGTAATATACATATGTATGCATGCATAGATATATTCCTATGAGTGTGTCAGGTATTTATATTCTACGATCCTCCTGTAGAATGCCAGGCATTAATTAGTTGTGCGTCATGCCTACAGACTTGCCGCCATTGGCATTCTAGGCATATAAATATTCGGGAGTGTGGCAAAATTGGGCCCAGCCGCTGTGGTCGAGTGTTTTCTCTGCTGTCAATTTGCTGGCGTTCGTCGTCTTCCATCGTTGGCGCGTGGAAAATTCATGCGTCTCACACATAATTCCCATGAAAAGTTCACTAAGATTTTTGAGAATTTATTTTAAGCCTTGTCATCTTAATGCGTGCCGTAGCCTAGATAGAGTGGTGCGAGGGAGTTTAGAAAGGAAGCTGCTAGACGAAAATTCTTTGCACAGTATTTTTTACGTGAGAAAATAGTGAACAAAATTTTGGCGCCTTACGTGAAAATCGCTTATTGTGAACTTCTACTTAAAGTTGAATAATTTTTCGAAAGATATATTAAATATATGAACCAATATTGTTTTTAGAAAATTTTTTGAAACAAAGCTAAAATATTGATTCGTTTTATTAATGCGAATAAGATCCGTTTGGTCGCGCTTCCTTCTGGTGATCATTTTGCAGAAGCGCATATGCGTTATTGGGTCGTAGACTGGACGTCTAGATACGTTATAGAATTTCTTTTCTTCCTCTTCCAGACTTATGTGAGGTAAATCCTAAACTTCAGCGCCGATTTCATACTTGTTCAGTGGCATAAACACCATTTGTAAGCCAATTCTACGGTTACCGCCTTAGAAGAATGGATTGGTGCATGACTACCTTTCGGTAGTGTCCATGTTCGAAATCCCGACTATGAAACACCACGTGATAAAAAATTTTTTTCAAAGTTCAGCCTATGATTTGCTGGATCCTCGTTTTCATTGCTTACGGGGAACATGAGAAGTTAAGGGTACTAAACTCACATCAGATACTTTTAGTGATTATTCAAGGGGCCTAAAGTAAATTTATATGCCAAATAGCCGTCAAAAGAAGCACTGACTTAAGTGTAAATAAAAAGTGCTGACCATTTTTACGCTTCATTTCGGTGATGTAATCAGTGTGCTCAGTTATTTCCAAGTTTCAGTTCAAGACAGGTCTGTCTCCATAATTTCCATGATTTCATTGACAGTTTCAACATTTAACCCAACAACGCATGTCACATCTTCGGCGTCTATACCAAACACGAAAAGAGTCTTTAGAGCCACCGCTTTGTTGTTGCATACAATACTGTATTAGGTCCATAAATAGCTCGAAGTTTTTTAGTCTCCGGTTCCGACTTTTCACTTTGGTCGCATTGCTGTTGAAGAATGTAGCGAATTTACTCTGTTTTTCCTCACATTTCGGAGCGCAGTAATACATAACTGGCTTCATACGGTATAATCTTATCAAAAAACGTTTTGAAGCGGTTTGTCACCCACCTTTAAATGGCTGTAATACCGTATTGAACCGTACAGTAGATTGCTGAGTCCTGAGTCTGGAGTATTTTTCCGATTTATTTTTATTATTATTTTTTCCCCGAACCTAAGAGTCGCATTTTAAATTTTTCGTTACATTTTAGGCATTTACAGTCGGATCTTAAAGGATAATATATCGATATTTTTGTATTGAGGAGACATTTTTTTTCTTGGCCACCAGTCCCCCATTCTGGTATATACCACATCTTAGTTCCTACCGCTCTGTTGGCAGTAAATCAATGCTCGCCAAACCCCATTCAACTTTTTCTAAGGAAGTTTTTCAATTATTTTAGTTGAGGTATGGCGTAAAAGTGGTGCAAAATTAATCACCCTAACGAAAGATTTATAATTTATAATTTTTGCAAAAGGTGTCCTCCATTATTCTTAACCCTGACTGAACTAGAAAACTGCGGTAAACTAACAGGCAAGCAATGGAGGGCACAAAGGTAAAAAAAGATTACCAATGAGTATAAATATTATATTTTGTTTAATTAGTAAATGATTAATTTTGATATTCTAGTGTAGGGGTCGCCTTTTTGCATGTTCTACTGAATGGAAATTTTTATTGTTTTTGTGGAGAATCATTCATTACATACATTTTTAAAGATAATTCCTTAAAAATGTTCGCCGTAATTGCACCATAATTCGGCCATCCTTAAGCGCCAATTTGGATTGACTCGCGACTCGCTGAAGGACTTCGGTCGATATCTCGTGAATAACTTTAGTAATATTGGCTTCCAATACCTCAATCGAAGCTGGTTTATCTACAAAGTATTCGAACTTTACATGCTCCCAAAGATAAAGGTCGAAATGTGTGATATCATACGATCTTGGTGGGCAATCCACTGGCCCGAGTCGAGAGAAAAATTACTCACCGCAACGACGAGGCAGTAAATCTATTGTTCCATTGTTTCACGATCTGTATGGCAAGTAGCGCCGTCTTGTTGGAATCAAATGCTGTAAATGTTATGGACATCCCGGGCTTCAATTGCAAGCATAAAAAAGTAGTGCGTCGTGGCGCGATAGCGTTCGTCCGTCTTTGTTACATTGGCGCCAGCCTTGTCTCTGAAGAAATGTGGGTCGATGATTCCTCCAGCCCCTTAGGCCGTGCCAAGCGGTTGTTTTCAAGGGATGTGCTGGCTACTCTGGAATGGCTTCTTCAGCTCAAATATGGCAATTTTGCTTCTTGACGAGCCATCAAGCCAAAAATGGGCCTCATCGTTGAACAAAACTAGGGTCCCAAAATGTGAATCTTCGGCTAGGTTTTAAAGAGCCCAGCGACTAAAATTATGATGAATCGATTTTTCCGATTCCTGGTTTTCGGCAAAACTGTTTTTTCCCCCCTTGTTCACTCCTCTCGGAAGCATAGGTCCTCGACAAGACTTGTCTTGCGTTGGTTTCGTTAATCTATTTGATTTCGTACAGGGTAGGAGATTAGCCTGCCGAGGTGATTAGTCTGCCGCTCCCATTTACAGCCTCAATATTATTTTCACTTCGGACTGGGCGTGGTCTAATCGGTCGAGTATCATCCAATAATGTAAAATTATTCTCAATTTTGCCGATGTTACCGAGCGCTCGATGAACACTTTTCACAGAGCGTCGATTTTCGCATTAAATTTTCGTATGATTTGTAAACGTTGTTCAGACGTAGTTCTTTCTTTGATGAAGTATCGTTGAATATTGATAAAAATTGTGAATTTAGTTTGACAGTAGTCACGCGTGATCTGTCAAAAAAGCTCTATTGGAAAAGGTATCTCCAATCTGATCATCCTTTATATGTATAGATACGAGCTCACATGCACTTATAAATAATGAGAAAGAATATATATCTAAATAAATTCACAACATTTGCAGAGAATACAAATAGACGACCGGTTTAGGGAAACGCCGGACACAACCCGTGGCAACAACGCACACTTTTCCGAGCGTTTATCACCCGCTCAAACGCAGCGATTCCAGTACCGCAGCAACGGCACAAATTACCGCAAGGCAATACCAATAAATCCGACACCGGAATGGATAGCACCTTATAGTACGCACAAGCACTAGCCAGGCAATGGAAATAAGCGCCTAACAGTGGGCACCAAAAAACGCTAAAAAATTGGGACCAAAAAACGCCCCAAACAGTAGGCACTAAGGAAATATAACGCCAAAAAGTAGGCACCAAAAATATATTTCCTACAAGTTTGCACCAACAAACAAGTGCCACAAAGTAGGCAGTGTTATTTCTCACTAGAAATTAGCAACCACAAGGAAAAACTCAGGAAAAATAGCCTTAAGCGTATCTAAGATTTATATAAGGTATAGAGCTCTCTCTCTCCTCTACGTGATATCTTTTTTCTCTCTCGCGGAACGAAAATGCCCGAAACTTTGCATGGCCTTGAAATTTCTCGCTCATCCATCGACGCCTAAGAAGTTTCAATTCAAAACCTGCTGAGAAATTTAATGAAGTAACTAAAAAAATTCTTTTTATTTAACTTATATTTATTACACTGTTTGTTTTTTTGTGTACATCCCAAACGCTTTGGCGTCACACTGTGCGTCGCCATACGCATACTTGCCGTTTTTTGACCTTTTTAAAACAGAAATTCAAGTTTATGCTCTCCCCTTGTCCTTACAGCATACACCATGCGTTAAATAATTTTTTTTTAAATATTGCCGAAATTTTAGTCTCTTCTCATTATTGTTTTTTTTTTGTTATATTTGTTGTCAAGTGCTGTCAACACGACAAAACTTTTGCAGCACGTTTTACAAAAGATTATTATTATGTTTTTGTTTTTCGTTCTCTTTTTTATTTTTTTTCATGTTTTGCTTCTTCTTTTTTATCTTTAATATTTTTCTTTTTCAATATTTTACTGTAGTTATTTTCGTGTTTGCTCATGCGAATACGCGCTGATGTCAGCTGTTGTTAATTCGCGTAATTTTTATTATTATTACTGAACAATTTTTATTAAACCGGCTTCTGTTTTCGTTGTGACATGGTTTCCTCATATTCAGCTTTGTCACGCCATAGCGGCAGCCACTGTTAGTAGATGCAAATTTAATTCGCTCATTATTCATCATTACCGCAAATCGTTTGAGTGTTCACAAAATTGTCGATGCTCTCCGATAGTGGCTTACAAGCTAAATGCAAACACTGATGTAACTAGAAAAACAACATCCAGCAGTGGCTGTAAAGTGACTACACATACACACACACACACGTTGTATGCCTTGTTAGCATATCTTATCTGCGCATCTCTGCCCAACATCTCATACCCAACACTTACAATTATTTACTTGTTCGCCAAGGGTTAAGCCGGTTGCTCAACTGCCTGTTGTTACACATATGGAAACGAACATAGAGTATATTTCTAAGTGGGCATATCTACATACGCACACATGCATATGCACATCTGCGTTTGCTTCGTTTGGCCACAGACACGCACCTTGTGCTGCCATCTAATGCCATGTAATTAGAGACTAACCACAGTTTCTCAGGTTCAATTATCGTGGGCTGTTGCAGCGGGTGTCTCTTGCCTACATCCATAGTTAGCATTAACAGCACACATCACACAGACGCACACACACACACACACACTCACACACAACTATGCACTCGCCTTCCTTGCGCTCTACGGCGTCACAGCTTGTTGGCTATTGCATAAATCTGAACTACTAAAGTCTGTCAATGTCAATGTTTTGTGTCGCATATCAGCTTGTGCATCTCCAGTACACACTCGCAAGCGCACATACACACACGCATACATATAAGTATTCGAATATTTAGGGTTTACAACTTTATGGATCGCTACCTTGTAAATGGATTAAATGTGCGGTTGTCTGTTGCACGAATGCTGTTCCTCGTTGCATGTGCGTAAATCTTTATTATAATCTTTGTTGTTGGCCCGTAAGCATTTAAAATGTCATTACGTATCTAAATTTTCGTTAATTAGTAACTCCCTGGCTCTCTCTCTCTATCTCTATTGCATCTGCAGCCTTTGTAAAGGTGTTGAAACTATTTTGGTTATAAATACTTGCGTTCCTTTCTATTTTTTCCGCCTTCATTGCTTAGTTGTTGTCACTCGGTAGGGATGCACACTTTTTTCTTTCACTAATTTAACTAATTCCATGTAATTCAAGTTTGCTCATTTTCTTTTTATTTTAATTATTTTTCCAGCACATTCATCACATCCACAGACTGGGGATTTTTTTCCTGCCCTTAATGAGTTCTCAAGTCATTCCGTGATACGCCCCGAAATTCTGCATGGGCGACATAAACGAGCCTTGCGGAGTACATTGGATGCGGAGGTGAGTAAGAGTTTTTGGAATCACCAAAATGTATAGGGTGATCCAAGTGCAAGCATATTTTTAAAGAATACAGTAGGTTCTGTTTTTATGCGGTTTTGAAATAGTGCGGTTTTTTTTTAAATTACAAAATGCATGTCGACCTATCGGGAATTGTACATACAAACAAGATTCTAAACCAGCTAAGCAAAAACTCATCATAGATTACATCAGAAATGCTAACCCTACAAGTATGGAAGATATATAAAGATATAATTTTCAAAGATACAATATTTTGTTTATGCGATTTTATTTAATTATTTCAGATTCATGCGGTCTATGGAACGTATCTATAGTAATAATATGGGACTAGTGCCCTTTTTTATGCGATTATTTCAGATTTATGCGGTTTTAGCATTTGAAACGTATCTTTAGTTTTACTATGGAACTAGTAGCTTTTTTTATGCTGTTTTTTTTATTGCTGTTTCTTGCGGAACGTATCTACCGCATAAAAACAGAACCTACTGTATACAATTATTTTAAACTTTTTTAATGGACTTCAAATATTTAGTTCTCGCATTTGAAATTATTTAATGGATTTCAAATACTCAGTTTTCATATTTTGATTTTGTGCGCCAAGACCGGTTTAACGACAAAACAACAATTGAAATGATTAATAATAGGAATAAATTAATTTGTTGTTTTACCGTTGAACCGGTTTTGAATTACAAAATAAAAATAATAAATAGAATGATAAGTTACACAGGTCAACAACGTTTTGTTCTAGGAAAGTGTAGGGTAATTTTCGAAGTAATTTTTTGCGTAGAATCCGAATCCGGGGTTTAAATTGCTCTATCACGTCAGGATTTTGAGATATCCTAACCTAAAAGTGCAAAATTGCCCATTTTTGAGGTTATGTAGCTCTTCATAAAAAAGTAAACATAGTATTTTAAAGTCTAAGTCTACTATAAACTATAAGTTCGATATTCGAAAATCCATTGAGATAACATGAGACGTGATACGGTCGATTACATAGTCGCACAAAAAACAAACATGGAGACTTCAAAATGCGATATCTCAGAGAAAAATAAAGATATTTAAGCAAACTCAACGGGATTTAAAAGACGAAGACTTATCGTAGCTACATAACCTCAAAAATGGGCAAAAACAGCGTTTTTTGCACTTTTAGGTTAGGATATCTCAAAGTCCTGACGTGATAGAGCAATTTAAACCCCGGATTCGGATTCTACGCAAAAAATTACTTCGGAAACGACACTACACTTTTATAGAACATTCCGAACCCATTTTTTTGCAGACCTGTGTTTATTGTTTCGCCCATTCAAAAAACGCCGGGAAATTCTCAATTAAATAAGCCAGACTTGAGATAAATATTGGTCTATGCGTGCCAGTATCCATTTGAACCCAAAAAAGTGCAGCTACAGGTAGATACCCATGAAATGAGACTTTTTTAAAATTTCAAACGTTTATTAACAAAAAAATGGTTACAAGTTTAATCTTCAAAATAATAGCCATCGCTAGCGACACATTTTTCCCATCTCTCCGGCAATTTGTGGATGCCGCGCCAAAAAAATTGGCCATCTTTGGCCGCAAACCAATCATCGAGCCATTTTTTGACTTCTTCGTGAGAATTAAAGCGCTGCTCGGAAAGTACGTGGCCCATCGATGCAAACAAATGATAATCGGAAGGCGCCAAGTCTGGTGAGTAAGCAGCATGCACTCGGGTCGCTCTTGTTCGATGTGGCGGTGCATTGTCACATTGTCAGTGCATGCGGCACCCATCTTCCGACCTTTAAAAACATGCCCATGTCTTTCAAACGTTTGGGAATGGTGTTTTGGGTCACTCCCAACTGCTCTGCCATCATTTCTTGCGTTTGACCATCATCATCATCCTTTGGAAAAACTCGTGAAACTCGTGCCTGATCAAAGAAGTTTTTGTTTTCAAAAATTTCGTTTTTTTTTTAACAATAAATTTTCAGTTTTTTTTTTCTCGAAAATCTGAAAAATATTTCCTGAGGCCGCCATATTGTTAATATTGAAAAAAAAGAAAAGCTTCGATCAGGTGCAAGATTATCTATTAATAAAACTAATTTCTCTTATCCGAGTGATTTAAAATGAATCTCCCAGGACTTGTAATGATCACCGCAAGGGACTTTTGGAGAAACGGGTTCCACACAAACAGCGATAACTTTTACAATTATTAATGTGTTTTTTTTTTTAATTTTGCGAGAGTCAAGTCGAAACATGATATATTAATGCGAGGTTTGTATTTTTGTAAAATAAAGCAACTGACTAGCAAAAAAAAATTATTTAAAATCATAATTTTTTCGGGCCTCTGACTGCCTCTAACCCTTTAAGAAGATTTTTCTTTAACGTTATTTGCAGGTATTTTTCTTTCAACGAATTCAAATGAAAGTAATAATATATTTATTCAGCGAAAATAATTGAGAAATGCCCTGAATCGTTTAGAAAATGGATGACGCTTTGTAAGGAAAATTCTTGATTGCTGAATTACGAGGGTCATTCGAAGAGTTCGCGCAAAGTCAAAGAGATAACACTAGTCGCACGTACCGAGTTAATATTAAGTTAGTAGCATCTCTTGGAAAAAAACCAAATTTCAGCCAGTTCGGTATATTTCTTTGTGTTTGGCATTCGTTTGAATCGAGGAATGCGAGTGATTTTTTTTTTCGATTTCACGATTGTGGTCGCAAAATTAATGGAAATAGGGTTCCAACTCGTTCCCTTGTGGAGATTGAGTTCCGTACATAAAAAACATTTTCTAGTGTTCCCATGCACAAACCTATAGGTCCAAATATGTCACGTGTATCTGCAGAAAAATATTTGAAGTGTCTAAATGAGTATACCGAAGTTAAAAATGTTGACAACTTCCCCAGACGAGGACCAACAAAAAAATACCTCTCCAAAGCAAGATCAGAGGATCTTTGATTTATTTGTGACGAAGCCGAACTTATCGTTGGGTGAAGCTGATAAGCAGTTTTATGGAGAATGCAGTCAGTTACACAACCACACATGTAACCGACAAGATGCTAAGTAGCGGGTCATCGTGGGAGATCATCAGTGGTTTCGCGGTAATGCGAAAACGGTTCCAAATTGGGGGAGTTTTTTAGTCCCCGGATATACCATTGCTGCGACACCAACTTTAATGATGCATTAGGCATTTAAACCCAAACCATCTGCAAAAAAAAGAAAACAAATATTTTTTTTGTTAGGCTCGGAACTGTTCAGCCCGGTTCAGTGTTGAATATTATAAGCCCATGCAATTTAGTTTGTTGGAATCTAATTATAGATTTAAGATTCAAATAGTTCCCAAGTTATGGCGGTCATGCTTTTGTTAGACAGACTGTAAAAGGAAGGAATGATTTTTATCAAATTTCTGGCAACACTCTTTTAAGGGGTTACATGGGTTTCGTCGGGTAAAAAAAGGCCAATTTTCAGTTTTTTTTCGATGTAAAAAATTATTTATTTAATTCTAACTTTTTTCTGTCTTATAGATACATATTTAAAGAATAATTTCTGAAATTTCAAAAAAAAAAATTAGAACTCCTCCATTGTGACGTCATTTCTGGTGACCCCTCGAAAAAAAGATGCGTCCGCGTTGTCAGCATAACTCCTGAAAGGATCATCAGAAATGAAAAAACAAAAATAAATGTTTTAGTTAAGACCATAAACTCGTGCTTGAACGAAGGAAAGAAGAAAAAAGTAAAAATTGGAATTTTGGCAGACATTTTTCCAAAAAAATGAAAATTTCGGTCAAATTTGCCGGGCATTTGGTTTTTTTTAAATAGTTGTAATTGAAAAAAAATCCTTCATTCAAGCTCGAGTAAATTGTATCTTGAACACATGTGTAAAATTTCATCAAGATCGGTTGAGTAGTTTTCGAGATGATTTAACAACCGACTTTGAAAACACGGTTCCGAGAAAAACGCGTTTAAAGTTTTGAGTAACAATAAAAGTGGCTTGGAGCGCACACCTTCCAAAGGCTGTATCTGCGAAACTATTATTCGGATCGACTTGAAAACTTAAGATAATATTCTTGAGATGTTGTAGAAATTAATAAGCCAAAAATAAATCGATTTTTCAACTCACGAAACCCGTGTAATCCCTTAATTAAAACATTTCGGGCAATTTTGGAGCAGAAGGTAAAGAAAGAAATAGGAGCATACATTTCCACATTCCTAAGGATCAAATCTGCCGACTCACTAGCGGAAGGCTAGATGTCAACCTTATGCATTTGTACCTTCTGCTCAAATATGAATGAGACGTTATCAATAAAACGGTCCGCGGATGACATATGGCAAAAATAAATTTTTTGTTTTTTGTTTTGATATGTCAC
>JAYXIM010050772.1:0-27522 GCA_037575425.1 Anastrepha fraterculus
GTTAAATTCGAAGAACACACTCGAGCTTGACTTGTTTACAGTAGCACAGAAAACAAACTATGTGACATATCACGCTGAAATTTGCCATGTAAGCTTATAACAGTCCTACCAAAAAACAAAAAATTTATTTTTGCCTTATGTCATCCGCGGACTGTTTTATTGATAACGTCTCGTTCATATTTGAGCAGAAGGTATATATGAATATTAGACCAATGGCGAATTTTTGCGCAAACCACTGTTCTCACACAATTCAAGTTAACATTTCCAAGGTCGCATTACGTCTTTCATTCCCCGCTTATTGCTGCTCCTTTCCACACCACGTATCATGTAAATGTTTAAAACCCATCCAGTAAATTGAAAAACGCCCACAATTAGCATGTTGAAATTAAATTTGTCTGCTGAAATACGATCGGCCGCCGGACAATTATTAAGCATTCAAAAGGTTGATGGCATCCGATGGGTGACTACGAATGGTAGGTAGTAACCCTTGCATTTGTAGGTATGTGTGATTTTGTGAATACAGGAAAATATAAAACTCATTGGCAAAGCTATTAGGTGCGACATAGATACTGTTTGCCAACCCTCCAACGGTATGACTGAAATGTAAATATGAATTATTAATTTTGATATCCTTTTACGCAATTTTAAAATGGAAATTGGAAATTTTATTATAGAAACGCAAATATATGCATAGAAACAGAAAATAGCTGGAAAATAACTTGCACATGCTTTACAACAACAAAAAAAATACCAAAAAATTTTTTGCATATTTTCATTAGCATTTGCGAATAAATTTTCATATCCGTCTGTCGTATGCTTTTTTTAGGACGGCCAGCACGTACCGCACATAACGCTCACGTATCAGCATGAAGGTCAACGCGTCCACGTTGACCTGCATCGCAACGATGAATTGCTGCCAGCTGAACATTTTCTCCGCTATCAAAATTCGAATTCGCCAACAGGGCGTGTCGTAAAAATTTCACAAAGACTGAAATGGAATTGTGCCATTACCAGGTGAGTTATATTTATGAACATTCTCTGGCAGCGTCGTGATTCTAGAAACACGCGCCAGTAACTTGTTTTGTTTTGTTTTGCGATAATAACTTTTCTTATTGTTTGTGAATTTCATGCATTTTATTCCAATTTGTAGGGCACCATACGCGGCAAACCGTATTCAAATGTTGCCATATCTACTTGTAGTGGCAGTGGTGGTGTGAATGGTGTGGTTTTCGATGGCAACGATACATATTTCATACACTCCGGTAGCGATGGACGCTTGCAGGATGATCATTTTTTATTTCGGTGAGTATTTCACAGTTGATCGCTTTGGCTTTTATTTAGTTTTTAGGCATTCGTGTAGCATACATTTAGGCGCTGTGGCGTGGTAGCTAAGTATAAAAATGTATAAAGTTGACATTGACTTTGGTAAAGACTTATTTTTGTGGCTTAGGGACGTAAAAGTGTATATTCATATCGGCTTCAAATGTTTTAATAGTAAAAGAGTAATAAAGGTTAGGTTAGGTAACAAGCCACGCATAGACCTTTTGGTCCCTAGCGATACCAGATGGAGACCGACCTCTATAAATACCAAAAGTATACATCATGTAGGATCTCAGCGCTTTTGGCGAATCTAAGCAGAAATGGGAGATCCGCTTTTGAGACGTCTTCCAGACCCTCAAACAATGGGGCTCCCAGGCATTTTAAACGCGCTTTTAAAAATGCCGGACGCACAGAAGGTGTTCTAAAGTTTCCTCAACATCCAGTAGATATGCAGCCTACTGTTTGCGGCTAGCCTTTCTATGGCCTTAGTTTTTAGCAGTAAATACCCGCTCTTTTGTGCCATCCCTCCTCTTCAATTCTAGTGCGAAACCTTCTCTCCCAATTAAAGTACGGAGTCATGTAGTCTGTGCAACCTGAACTCCACTCTCCTATTGAGCTGTGAGCCGAAGGTTCTACAGGTGAATACTCTAGCAGCCACCAATTTCCTCGCGGACTTCGTTGGACCTTCCCCTTCCACTAGAAACCGGTCCCAGTTCGCTGGCAACAGCGGTGCAGTCAACATCGCTCCGCGCGTGAAAGCTGTTTTAAAAGTGTGTTAGGATTTTGCAGTGGCGAAAATGTAGCGATCGTTGGAGTAACGTTACTCGATCAAATTTTACGTAAAGCTAAACAAAACGAATACCGAAACCATTGGGCTACTCAAGGTACTTTTAGTACGATCCTGAGGACAAGAGAGAGAGAGAGAGTGCGGAGTGGTACACGAGCCAGTCGCCACGTCCCAAGAAGGCACGCATGTCGAAATCCAAGGTCAAAACCATGCTGATCATCTTTTTCGACTCTCGAGGCATCGTCCACAAGGAGTTTGTACCTCCAGGAAGCACTGTAAATGCGGCATTTTACAAAGAAGTGCTCCTTCGGCTGAAAAACCACGACAATGCGCCGGCGCACACCGCCTTCCTCTGCACCTCTACATTGGCCAAGATGGGGGTTCCGGTGCTTCCCCACCCTCCCTACAGCCCAGACCTGTCCCCTCCGGACTTCTTCTTGTTCCCGCGCCTGAAAAGAAAGCTGAAGGGGAGGCGTTTCGTCTCCATCGCGTCGATCCAAAAAACTGTGACAGCCGATTTGAACGCGATTCCGGCGGATGATTTTAAAAAATGTTTCCTGCAGTGAAAGGACCGCTTCCAGCGGTTTATTGACGCTCAAGGGTCCTATTTTGAAGAATATTAGTTGCATAAGCCAAAAGGTTTAATAAAACTGCTTAAAAAAATAAGGCGCATTACTTTTCAATCAAACCCTGTAGACCCAAGTAACGCCCAGCATTATGTTACATGTGTACAACGCGTTACTGACCTTTTTCACCCTTTCCTCAACATTGCGCGTCCACAGCAATTTACTGTCTAGTATTACTCCGAGGTACTTCCTGGTAAAAAGTACCATGTTTCTCCGGCGTTTATCCCTAGCCCTGCGCGAGATGTCCATTGGTGTACCGTTTAAGAGTGACGCTTATTTTGTTATTTTCAAAACAATGGATCAAAAACAATTTTGTGTTTTAATGAGGAAAAATACCGTTCAAGCAAAGCAGTGACTTGAAGCGACAAGAAAAGATGAGGACTCCGCTCCATCATCCTTCAAAATTCTTCGTAAAGACACCGATGATGCACAAATCAGTGGATATCCAAATGAGGCGGTAACTCCAGACCCCAGAAAAAATAATAAAAAAATGCACAAAATCGTTTTGAGCGTTTGAAAAGTGAAGTTGCATGAGTTAGCTTATACTGCAGTCACTGCAGTTCCTTCACGTGGTATTTGTAGACTTTGAAACGGCTTTCGATAGGTTGCGACATCAAAGACATTTGAGATGCCCTTAAACGAGGGGGAGTCCCAGATAAAATCTCTAGCATTACTCAAGCCCAAAACTTGAAATTCAAATTCCAAGTACTACACGACGGTACCATCGCCGAGCCGATTGAACCTCTGGCTATTGTCAAGCAAGGGTGTATACTATCCCCTCTTCTATTTTCAATAGTCATTGCCAACGTTCTAAGCAGCGCCCTCGATACCAGCTCAGGCAGGGAAATTTTCTGGAATCCTATCAGTATGGAGCATTTAGAGGATCTTGACTATGGAGATGACATTGCGCTCTTATCACGGAATGGCGTACAGATGTAGAGTAAACTTAATGATTTAAGCTCCTAATCCAAAAACGTTGGATTGCGAATCAACCAAAGGAAAACTAAGTCCATGGAAATCAACACATTGCTACAAAACAGGTTCACAATTTATGGGGAACCCATTGATAATGTAAAAAGCTGCACTTATCTAGGAAGCAAATTACCTTACCCCGGGCGGTGAAACAAAACACGTTATTGATGCGAGAACCAGAAAAGCCAAAGCAGCTTTTGCAAGCCTCAAAAAGGTCTGGTTTTCCAAACAGCTGACAAAACGTACCAAACTACAAATTATTTAATTCGAATGTTAAATCCATCCTATCGCCTGTGAAACGTGGTTGGTGTTTGTATCTGCAACGCGGAAGCTGCAGCCATTTGTGAACCGATGCCAAAGACCAATTCTCCGTATCTGGTGGCCTGACAATTGGATTTCAAACAACTTCTCAATCGAAGCAGAAAAAAACCAATTCACATTGAAATGGAAGAGGGCGCAAATGGAATTCGATTTGGTCATACGTTGCGCAATCCAACGGCCAACATAAGTAGAATGGCACTGGATTGAAACCCACAAGGATCGCGCCGCAAGGGACGCCCTAAAGTATCTTGGCGACGTAGCTGAAGAGCCGTTACTGAAGAAATTTTAGAAATTGACAAATCTCTCTCATGGACCTAAATTTTGGTGGAAAGTAGGCAACATTAGAAAAAGCATTTGTTGCGACACTATACGCCAAAAGACGGCGCGATAGCATCTAATAATGTTTTTGATGGCGCCATCTTTTTAACCATCAATCACTCACCGTATTCGCCTGATATGGCTCCCTGTGGCTTCTACCTATTCGGAAAATTGCAATTGGCCATGAAAGCAGAACGTTTTACGTCCGTAGAGACCATCCAAAAGGATTGTACTGACATCACCAAGGACATTTCGGTCAATAACCTGAAATACTCTTTCGAAAACAGTGTATCGAGGCCAGAGGTGACTGTTTTGAATAAATAAACTCGAAGTTATCAGAACCAAACTCCTGTCGTTTCTATTTTAGCTCAGTTTTATTTATTTTGGACTTCACCTTGTATTAGTCGAATTGCAATCATGATTGATACACAAGAATGATAGAAAGAAGATTGCGCCCATCAGAGCGTACGTGACGTCACGTTTGCTGAGTTGTGTAGTATTGCCAACCATTTGCTCTTCGCAATAAATTTAGTGCTTTTTTATACCCAAAATGCAAAAATTTTTAAGTTTCGTGTTTGTTTCTTTTTTTAATTTAAAGCTACCGAAATTTTAAGTTAAAAAACAAACTATATTATTAAACAAAAAAAAAAGGTTAAAAAAGGTCACTCTGAGATGATTTTAGTGCTAATGACAATTTTTTTACTCTTATAAAATTTGATAATTTGAAAGTGCAAATTTAATTTTTGGCTCCATTTAAGGTTATGCAAAAATATTAAATGCCCCTCTCTCAACTCTTCTTAAGATTGAAAACCTTTTTACACATTTTAAAAAGCCTTTGAATTTATTGAATGCGAATTGAAACCATAGAGGTGTAATCGTTTCTTCCGGTCATCAATCCTTAGTGAGACATAGGGCATTAAGAGTTATATTCATTGTAAAAATAAACAAGAAAATACCAGAAAATACTAAAGAAACCATACTGACATTTTTACAAAAAGAGTACCTTATCTAGTTACATAACCTCAAATATAACAAAGAAGTCGTTCTCTTAACAAAAGAGTTTCTCTTAACAAACAACTTATAAACTAAATTGTTTATAACCATAACAAATTCATTAAAAAAAAACGCACATTTTAAAGACAATTTGTCTCGCATTCAAAGTTCTTTAAGTGATTAAAAAAAAATTTGGTATTTTATTTTCTTTAAATGGGCATTTTAGTGCGTTTTTATATCCAAAGCTAGGCAACACTGCAGTAGCGAGACAGAGATTTGACTGCCGAAGGCAGAAGAACACCAACAACCCCTGCAATCGCGGGCAACGCCACCAGATGTTAAAAAAAAGTAAAGCTAAATAAAACTGAGTGAATTATTTAAAGAATTATTAAAAAATGTATATTTTACAAAATTATAAACATGACATTTTAATTAGAACAGCTAGAAAAATTTCATGAAGAAAGAACTAAAACTCCGAGACTAAATAACAAAAAAAAATGCTAAATCAAGTGACGAAAATGGTAATCTGGCCATACTGGAGCTAAAATCACGTAACTAGTTGTCAAATTCGCTGAGCGCAAAGTAACGGGACCACGATAGGCGCCATCTCATTATTCTTTCCATCATGATTGATACACACTATTTTTTTTTTTTTGTTTTTTAGCAAATCAGAAGTATCAATTGCTATATTGACATTTTGCTTCATTATTTAAGATTTTCTTAAAGCACTGTCTTCGTTTTATACGATTTTTTCTTACTTTGATAGAGTAATTTTTACCCTCACTGCCCACACTTTTGTCAGTCGATCGCAATCTACCTGTCTTCCTATTTGAAATTCGCCAGCCATCAGCTTGATTGGCTTGCCTAACAGGAAAGTTGAGCTCTGCGTGCGGCCACCTTTTAAGTCAATATTTGGTCAGCGCATACGTGTAAACAAGCCGGCGTTTTTTCAGCCACTTTAGCGGCTGCCGCTCTGCGTTAACACAATGTCACGCCATGGCCGTTACTCTTTTGACTCAGAGCTCACCTACGCCTGTTTGCATATAAATTAGTCGCACATGCCAGAATTTCTCTTTAACTTCCTTTCGTACTTCCGTTTAGGGCAAAAATATTTGCAAACACGTTTAACGAAATCGGCATTGCTAATTTATGCTAATAAGTGACTCAAAATTTGTTAACTGTTATCAGACAATTATTTGAATAACAAAAATGCATTTAGTAATAAATAGAAATAAATAATAAAAATCACTTAATTCATTTGATTTATTTTCTAATTTTCAGGCATTCCGATTTGTTGAACAAAAATGCAACCTGCGGTTATAACAGTGCCACCGACGATCACACACATAATTTTGACGAAAAAGCTGAGAATTTACTATCGCAAGTACCAGCTCACATTGATGGTTCAGAATTCAATCGAATTTTAAGGGTAAGTGCAGAATTTGGGATTTTTTTTTTAATTTTCTAATGAATTTAAATTTTTTTATGTAATTACAGTATAAAAGATCGCATCATAATAACGATGTAATACGTGGCCCCTACAATGCCAACAAACATTCGTCCTATGTGGAACTGGTCATTGTGGTCGACAATAAAATGTATAAATCGTTTGGAGAGAGTCAGAGAAAAGTTCATCAGCACTGTAAGGATTTGGCGAATATTATTAATGCGGTAAGTTATTTGGATGAAAAAGAATACAGAAAACTATAAAGGTTAATATCAGTCAGTCAGTCCATAAGTTCGTGCGTTGAAATCACGATCAAGGCTTAATCAAGGCGGCATCTCTCTCCGCCGGCAGCTTAGTAGGGGCACGCCGCAAGACGGTGTTCTCTCACCATTTCTCTAGATCATTGTTATCAATGACTTGCTGGAGAAGCTGGTGAGGAGGGGCTGTAGGGTGTTTGCCTACGCGGATGACGTGGCATTAAGCGTTAGAGAAAAGTTTGTAGATACCCTGTACGATTTGATGCAGGGATACCTGAACTTAGTTGTTCGATGGGCGGCGGAGTGCGGCTTGTCGGTGAATTCTCTTAAGACGGAGCTCGTCCTTTTCACGAGGAAATATAAAATATCCAGGACTTAAGTTCCCCCGATAGGGCGCGCTCCGTTGGTGCTTTCTGACAAGGTGAAGTACCTAGATGTAATCCTTGACAGTAAGCTAACGTGAGGAGAGAGTAAGGAAGACAACAATCGCCTTGTATGGATGCACAGTGTTGTATTTTGGCTCTATAATACCATAATAAAGCCAATCTTGTTATATGAAGTCGTTGTCTGGTGGAACTCTCCTCACTGTAGAGGATGACATCGGTAAAGACGCTAGAGAAAGTTCAAAGGTCTTCACGCATCAGTGGGGCGCTACGAACTAGTCCTACTCTAGCGCTTAATGTAATGTTAAATGAGGTACCTATAGACATCGCAGGCAGAATTGCTGCTGCACGTATCGCAATCAGACTGAGGGGTTTGGGCTATAGGCTCAATCTCACATATGGGCACTCAAGCAACCTCAGAAACTTTGAGTTCATCTCCCGTCGACGGATCAATGTATACCCTGGCTATGTCCAAGCGGAACTTTCTCCACCCATATTCCAACAAGGGAGGAGTGGACCGGCGGCAACACCTGCGAACAGGGCCTGGTTAACCTGTTTACGGATGTCTGGAAGTTGGACGGTAGGGTTGGAGGAGGAGTATACTGCAAAGAGCTCGCCTTCAAACTCAAATTCAGGTTACCGGATCACTGCAGTGTGTTACAAGCAGAGGTAGCCCCGCAATCAAAAAAGCAGTTACTTGCGTTATAACTGTTAAAAAGACAAATATTTACTCCGATAGCCAAGCGGCAATTAGAGCCCTAGGCTCTATTGTGATACACTTGAAACTGGTCAGGGAATGTCTGGTCTCTCTCTCGACTGCATCAGAATTCTCCGACCTAAGGATAATCTGGGTACCTGGTCATAGTGGCATTGCTGGAAACTGCGAGGCCGTCGAGCTGCCCAGACAAGGCACCTGTGAGGTAGTGTGCCCGCAAAAGGAGAAAATCGGGATCCCCTTGACAACCTGCGCTCTATTTCTGGAAGGATGAGCTTTGCACCAACTCAGCGAGCGCTGGGCAAGTACCCAAACGTGCAAGGTCGCAAAATTCTTCTGGCCACGTTTTGATAGGAGGCATTCGAGGGATATTCTGAGGATGACAAAATCCCTGCTCTCAAACTTTTGGGCATCCTCACGGGACACTATCCGCGAGGCATACATGCCGTGAGACTCGGAATTACTTCGAGTTCTTTTTGCGTCAGCTGTATGGAGGATGAGGTGGAATCATCTCAGCACCTGCTTCTTAGCTGCCGCGCTTTCGCGTGACTAAGATTCGAGCATCTTGGTTCTCACTTCCTTTCTGCGCCTGCTGACATCATGCTATGATGCAGGTCTTGATATCAAAAATCTGATCAACTTCATCAGCAGCATAAAACGGCTAACACAGCCGCAAATTAGTCACCGTGCATAGTCCACAAATACTCTTCTTCACTCATTCGGAAACAATTTGAAAAAATTCTATTTATTTTCTTTTTAGCTGTACGTTCCGTTGAACATCTTCGTCGCACTGGTGGGTGTCGTCATCTGGAACGAGTCCAACGAAATTGAGTTTTCAAACGATGGCGATCTAACTTTGCGCAACTTCCTCAACTATCGCCGTACAAAACTGGTGCTGGATCATCCCAATGACAATGCACAACTGCTCACGAAAGAGCAATTTAGCGGTGGTGTTGTTGGTAATTAACCTCTGCAAAGAGCTTTAATTTTTACATCTATAGTAAAAAATGTATTTTTATCTTACAGGCAAAGCACTGAAGGGCCCCATTTGCACTCACGAATACTCTGGTGGCGTTTCCAATGAACACAGCCAAATTGTCGCCGTTGTGGCCACCACCATGGCACACGAAATGGGCCACAACTTTGGCATGGAGCACGATTCGTCCGACTGCAAGTGCCAAGATGAGAAATGCATAATGTCCGCTTCGTCCACCTCTGTGGTGCCGGTGCATTGGAGTAGTTGCAGCATTGACCAATTGAATATAGCCTTCTCGCGCGGCATGAACTACTGTCTACGCAACAAACCCACCAAGCTGTTCGAGTCACCGCAGTGCGGCAATGGTTTTGTGGAGCCAGGCGAGCAATGCGATTGTGGGCTACCCAACTATTGTGAGAATACTTGCTGCGACCCACACACTTGCATGCTGCACACGAACGCCTCATGCGCCACCGGCGAATGCTGTGATTTGAGTACGTGCCGTCCCAAAGCGGCCGGGCAGGCGTGTCGTGTGGCAGAGAATGAATGTGATTTGCCGGAATACTGCACAGGCGAATCGGAGTACTGTCCATCGGACGTGTTCAAACGTGACACCGAAGAGTGCGACAGCGGGCAAGCGTATTGCTTCCAAGGCAACTGTCGTTCTCACTCACAACAGTGTCGCATCTTATGGGGACCGACCGGCGAGAGTTCGGAGCACTGCTACTGGAAGAATACAGAGGGTAAGCGGGGCGGCAATTGTGGCTACGATCGCATCAACAATACATTCATACCGTGCGAGAAGGAGCATGTGGCATGCGGCATGTTGCATTGTCGACATTTGAATGAACGCCTGGAATTCGGTATGGAGTCGGCAGCGGTACTATCGCATTCGTTCATCAATCATGAAGGTAATATAGTGCCTTGTCGCACGGCGCTGGTCGATTTGGGACTGCAAAGCACAGATCCAGGACTGTCACCGAACGGCGCCAAGTGTGGGGATGGCAAAATGTGTGTGGACCAAAAGTGCCTAACGATAGAACGCGTACGTGCCACCGGATTTGGCAAGCAATGCCCAGATAATTGCAATGGCAATGGTGTATGTAATAGTTTGGGCAATTGTCATTGCCACGTAGGCTATACGGGCGCAACATGTCGCCTGCCCGGACCGGGTGGCTCAATCAACAGCGGACCAGCAACCTCACCTACTAGTAAGTGTGCGCCGTCAATTCATGTTTGAAGCCATTTAAGTAGTAAAAATAATTAATTCCTACTTTTTTTTCTGAAATTTCCACAGGCCATCAATCTTTCCAGAACTTCATGTATATCTTCTTCTTTGGCGTGATACCATTCATGATGCTCATACTCTGGCTCACGTACTACATACGCACGCGACGCTTCTTCCTGGGCGGCAAACTGGCCGAGAATATGTATGTATCCACGCCGCACAAGTCGGTGTGCTCATTTAGCACTTCCACTAGCAATACAACTACTTCCTCCCATCCTTCCAACACTTCTTCTAACTTGTCTTCTTCTTCAACTGCATCTTGTGCATCGTCTGCTGCGAGCGCAACTAAACACTTGAAGGGCACCGCATTAGGGGCCCACACGCAACGGGGCCAACTCAAACGTTCCAATACACTTAATACAAACACACATACGCATGCGTACACTAGTAGCAACATCACCAACACTACCACCACCAACACCAATAGCAAAATGCTAATCAGCCAAAGCGCCTCTACTAACAATTTGGCGCGTATCCATAACAATTTGTATTTAGCCAAAAGTAAAACTAACGAAGATTTGAATAGTCTCGCGCCTAATAGCAAAATTGTTTCGGTGGCGGATATTAAAAACAATTTCACAAAAAATAGTTTAAGCAAGAAAAAGTCAGCAGCAACACCAACAAAAATACCAACCATACCCTCGGCGGCAGAAAACAATTATTCCACAACTCCAACAACTACACTGAAACGTAAACTCAAAGCACCACCAACAGCACCAACAACAACAATCAATAGAAAAGCAAACGAGCAACAGCTCTCGAGTGGCGATAACTCAAAGAGCGGCTCAAATGACAATAGCCAGAATAATACATTGCGCCGCAAGCTAGAAATCACCGACATTCGCTTGCAATCCACTACAAACCCCAATGCACTGTGCGATGGTGCACAATTCATAGCGAGTGATAGCGCTAGGTGTGTCTATGTTTTGGGCAGCCAAAATAGGAATTTCATTAGCCAAGATGATAGCGATTCAAAAGCTGCCGATAATAGTAGTCGAAATAATAGCGAATAAAAGCAAAATGAACAAAGAAATGCGCAAAAACATTATTGCTTTGCTTGGTAGACATATGCGCATACAAATGCATACATATCTATACATACATATACACACCTATTGTGTTGACAATAATAGGAGCGCGACAGATGACAAAGTTTTGAAAATTTAATTTTTAATTTTTTTTATTAATTTTAATTAATTTTTAAATATTTACTAAAAAACTCATATACCTCAAAGCTTACACTCATTTACCAAATATACTCATTTAAAGTTCGTAAAAGATTTTGAAAAACAAAAAAAATTTATTTTAAATTATTTTAAAACAAATTTTCATCAAAATTTCAAACTTTTAAGTCCGCGTTTTTGAAAAATTGTGCCAGTTTAAAATAGTTCAAAATCCCCGTTGATTTTGATATTTATGGTATGATCGTTTTATGCATTTTCTGCCATTAACGTTCGAGTTTTTGTTTGTGTAAATGCAAAAAGGATAAAAAAAAAATTGCCAAAAATCAACACGAATTTCGAGTCACTTCAAACTTGCACTTTATTCTACCAAAATTTCGTGGACTATAAAACTGCTTACTCGAAATTTCTCTTAAATTTCTGATTAAAATTAACGAAAATTTTAATGCAATTTTTTTGAGTTACAAAACTGCTTACTCAAGATTTTTCTAATAATACTGATTAATGAACGAAAATTTTGATGAAAAAATTTGGTTTCAAAGAAAAAATTTTTAATTCAATTTTTTTTTTTTTCAAAAAATTTCAAGGTTTTAAAATTCAATTTATATATATATTTTGTTTGTTTGGTAGAATAAACTAAATTTTTATAAAAAAAAAATTAAAAAAAAAATAATTTTAAAACAATTTTTCACCAGAATTTCAAACTTTTGAGTCAAAATTTTTTAAAAAAATGTGCCAGTTCAAAGTGGTTCAAAATCCCCGATGGGTATGATATTTATGATATGATCGCCTCATGTATTTCCTGGCATACAACGCCCGAATTTTGTTTTATGTGGAGTAAATGCACGAGGCTGCTGCAAAACAGAAAAATTTGTCGAAAATCACCTCTTCAAACTTGGACTTTATAGAACAAAAATTCAATGGGTGCTTACTTCAAGTTTTTGTAATAATTCTGATTAAAATGAACGAAAATTTGGACGAAAAAATATTGATTTAAAAAAATTTGAAAATTATTGAAAAAAAAAAAATTAATTTAAAAAAATTTTAATTTCTTAAAAAAGTTTCAAAGTTTAAAAACTTAAATTAGCTAAGAATTTTGAATTAAAAAAAAAATCAATAAAAAAAAATTTGAATTTCTTAAAAAAATTTCAAAGTTTTAATTTGAATTAAAAAAAAAATTTGAGTTTCTTCAAAAAATTTTCAAAGTTTTAATATGAATTAAAAAAAAAAACAAATTCAATTAAACAAAATTTGAATTTCCTAAAAAAATTTCAAAGTTTTAAAATTTAAATTAGTTAAGAATTTTGAATTAAAAAAAATTCAATTAAAAAAATTTTAGTTTCTTAAAAAATTTTCAAAGTTTTTATTTTAATAAAAAAAAGAAAAAATTCAATTAAAAAGACTTGAATTTCTTAAAAAAAATTCAAAGTTTTAAAATTTAAGTTAGCTAAGAATTTTGAATTAAAAAAAATTTGAATTTGAATAAAAAATAAAAAAAATTTCAATTAAAAAGAACTTGAATTTCTTAAAGAAATTTCAAAGTTTTAAAATTTAAGTTAGTAAAGAATTTTGAATTAAAAAAAGTTCAATTAAAAAAACTTGAATTTCTTAAAAATATTTCAAAGCTTTAAAATTTAAGTTAGTTAAGAATTTTGAATTAAAAAAAAATCCATTAAAAAACAAATTTGAATTTCTTAAAAAAATTTCAAAATTTGAATTTCTTAAAAAATTTCAAAGTTTTAATATGAATAAAAACAAAAAAAAAAATTTCAATTAAAAAAAAACTTGAATTTCTTAAAGAAATTTCAAAGTTTTAAAATTTAAGTTATGTATATAAAAATATTTTAAGAAATTCAAAATTTTTTTAATTTAAAATTCTTAACTAATTTAAATTTTAAAACTTTGAATTTTTTTTTGGAAATTCATATTGTTTTTTTAATTGAAAAAAAATGTTTAATTCAAAAATTTTTTAATTCAAAATTTTTTAATTAAAAAATTTTTTTTATTTAAAATAATGTAAATTTTTTTTTACTCAGAATAAACTATATTTTTATTAAAAAAAATAAAATTTTCACAACATGTCGCGCTACTATTATAGCAAACACGGTTCTATATGCATTTAAGTATACGCAATTATGTTTATGCATATACATACGAGTATGTATGCATGTACGTGCAAACTTATTCAATATTTACACAAAAGAAAAACTGTTGGCTGCTGTTGCTGATTTTTAGCTGAATTGTGCCTGGCTACTTTTGCTTTAAATGCCTCGAATGTCTCAAATGCTGTTTGTTTTCGCATGCCTCTCTTGCTAAGTGTAGTTTGTCTTCGGCTGAAATTTAAAAAAAAAATCATACTCTGCATCTCAAATACTTACCACTTTTGCAAATTGTGTTGCAATATAATCAAAAATTATAAAAAAAAAATTTTAAATAATCAAACCATTAACTTTTATACACTTCAACGGAGATTATCAACTTAAGAGTGGAACTTTGTTTTGAACTGAATACAACTGCCCTTTTTTTTTTAATTTTACATGACTTTAATAATTTATTTTAGCTTCTGTGACTATATAGCCATAATCTTATGTAATAATTAATATTTTAAGCCTGTATTTATCTCTTAGATATTAGAATTCGACCATATTTTGTGTGTAATAATCTTCTAGTTCGAGTAGCATGTAAATATGACTACGTTTTAAATTAATTTATATGGAAAAAATGCACCAAAACTGAACCTATTAGGAGAAGTTTATATTGAGATTTTATTTTTATTTGTTTATTTTTCTTTTTTTTTTAATTTTTTTAAACACTTTTTATGCTTCGAACAAAATCCAAATATTAGCGAACTGATCTGCAATATTTTTATTTATTTTATTTTTTTGTTTTAATTTATTTTTTTCATTTATTAACTTTTTATGCTTCGAAAAAATTTCAAATACTCGCGAGCTAATCTGCAATATTTTTATTTATTTCATTTTTTTTATTAACTTTTTTTATATATTTATTTTTTGTTTCTTTTTTTCAAGACTTTTTATCCTTTGAACAAAATCCAAATATTAGCGAACTAATCTACATTATTTTTGTTTATTTAAGTTTTTAATTTTAATTTGATTTTTAATATTTTTTTTAATAGATTTTTTTTAATTTATTTTTTTTCTCAACACTTTTTATGCTTCAAACAAAATTCAAATATTCGTGAGCTGATCTGCAATATTTTTATTTATTTTATTTTTTTGTTTTAATTTTTTTTAAATTAATTTATTTTTTTCATTTATTTATTTTTTTCTCAACACTTTTTATGCTTCGAAAATAATCAAAATATTCGCGAGCTAATCTGAATTATTTTTGTTCATTTAATTTTTTTATTTTTTTTTATTTTTTTTTATTTATTTTTTTTTCTCAACACTTTTTATGCTTCGAGCAAAATCCAAATATTAGCGAGTTAATATCTATGATTTTATTTTTTTTAATACATTTTTTTTCATTTATGTTTTTTGAACACTTTTTTGATTCGAACAAAATCCAAATATTCGTGAGCTGATCTGCAATATTTTTATTTATTTTATTTTTTTGTTTTAATTTTTTTTTAATTAATTTATTTTTTTCATTTATTTATTTTTTCTCAACACTTTTTATGCTTCGAAAATAATCAAAATATTAGCGAGCTAATCTGAATTATTTTTGTTCATTTAATTTTTTTATTATTTTTTTAATTTTTTTTTATTTATTTTTTTTTCTCAACACTTTTTATGATTCGAGCAAAATCCAAATATTAGCGAACTAATCTACATTATTTTGGTTTATTTAATTTTTTAATTTTAATTAAATTTTTTAATAGATTTTTTTTTATTTATTTTTTTTTTCAACAATTTTTATGCTTCAAACAAAATCTAAATATTCGCGAGCTGATCTGCAATATTTTTATTTATTTTATTTTTTTGTTTTAATTTTTTTTAATTCATTTATTTTTGTATTTATTAATTTTTTTCAACACTTTTTAGGCTTTGATAAAAAATCCAAATATTCGCGAGCTAATCTGCATTATTTTTATTTATTTTTTAATTTTTTCTTTTTATTTTTCTATTTTTGTTAATAAATTTTTTTTTTCATTTATTTAATATTAGTCCATCTTTACGGAACTAACATCTTTGCTTCTTTAACTAGTTCTTAGCAACGCCCCTATTAATTAGAGCACTAAAGTGCATTTTTCCTGTAATATTAACATATTTTTATTCTGTTCAAACAAATTTTTTTTCTAATTTTTTCATTAAGTCATAACCAATAAATTTAATTTATATAGTAAAACTATAATTTTTATGTAATGTAAATTTGTGTTCTGTGAATTCAAAGCTAGTCTCTAAGTATATAAAGTATATGACTTTAAATAAAATATGGCAACATTTTAACACAGAATGCCGCTTTCATTGGTGTTGTTTTGCATTTGTTTTTCATTCACATCTTTCTTGTTATAAATGTACTAAAGAACTTCTCCTAGACTGCATGATTTTAGAGTTATTGTGCAAAACATATCAGCTGTGGTGTTGGCTAGCATGCAAGCATATTTTTCGTTTGCACTGTGCACTGTGTGTGAAGAGTTTTACAATTGGCTGTGGTATGTGAAAATTATTACTTTTTTCAGTTATTTCTAATTTTTTACGAATTTTACTAACATTCTAATTAGCTTTAACTAACAACTCCTCTTAATTATTATAGACTTCAACTAATTAGAAAGTTTAAAATTAAACCCTCCGTTGGACACCTTTCTTTAAAACCTTCGGTTGGGCAGTCGGCCAAGTCTGGCCTGACTTTTTCGACTTTGTACATGCATTTAGCATATAGCTAATGATAACTAACGACTTGAGCTTACTGTTCGCTTCCTAAAATTCATTTTTCTATCGATTCATGGATATGACCTTTTAAAAATTATACCCGAACAGGATCGAAAAAGGACAAGTCGTGGGTGCCCAACGAAGGGTTAAAGTTTTATATTTTTTATGCATCTCACCAAACATAAAATTTATTAATTTTCAATGTCTTTCAGCTAATTAATAATAATTTTTTTATTATTTATTAAAATTAAATTAAATTATTAATTTTAAATTTTTGCAAACTTTTCTTTACCTGAAATGCTAGTCAAAATTATACTAACAACACTAACAATTAATTAAAAATTCATTCAAATATTACACAATTATATTTATACTGCATACATACATACATCCATATGTGCATATATAAGTTCAATATTATTTTAAGCGCCCCTTATAATTTATTTACTACGTTTCTCTCACTTTATCCTCCTCTAAATCAGCTTCTTCTTCATTCACTCATCATATTTTCCCCTCTTCTCTCTTTGTCTCTCTTCCAGCATCAAGGCTGCCAGCACGAAACAACCATCTGTCCGTCCTGACCATGGACCTCATGGTGGTGGCGGTAACGGTGGCGGCGGCGGCGGCGCCAACAGCCTGCCCAAATCGACACCCAGCAGTACGGACGATATGAATTCTGCGCTACTTAAGTCCCCCAGCGACTCCAATGACACCTCTGTCGGCAATGGCATGTTCGGCAAATTCAAGGGTTTCACTCTCCGTCCGCTCAATGACACCACATCGCCGACCAACAACTTCACTGGCCCCAATGTCGCTTACGTACAACCCACTGTGCAAGATACGGTGGCCATGAATGGCGGTGTGCCACAGCGTTGCGCTCCACCGCCACCCCTAGTCAAAGGTAACTCCACGGATGCAACGCAACCTAATCGCTGGGCGCCACCACCACCCGTGGGTATGGCAAACGCACCCGCATTACCACCACCTAATCCCGGCTCGAATGCACGCCCGATCATATCGATGCCGGTACTGGAGACCTCTACGCTAACGCTGCCACTTAAACAGTCGAGCGGTGAGATGTCACCAACGCGTTCTGCTCCACTACCGCCTAGCGGTAATGCCAGCCAATCTGGTTCTTTGCCGCGTCCGGCGCCGCCACCACCTGTGCCGTTACATGCGGATCCAAAATTGAATGTAAAGCGCGACGGCACCATTCGACGCATTGCTTCGTTCTTGAAAAAGGAGGAGAAGCCGCCCGCAAAGGAGAAAACCTATATTGATCGCGAGAAGTTGAAGAATATCGAGATATCAGCACCAATGCCAGTTGCGCCACAAGGCGAATCATCCAATTCGGATTCGGAGACCACACCCAAAGAGGAGGAGACAAAAAATCTGGTGAAGCGCGCGCAATCAATGCGTTCGCCAACAAAGAAACCAAATGTGCAGACTTTCGGCTCAATGCGCTATGCGCCAGGTAGCGCACGCCCCAAGAGTGTGGCTGCTGCCGCGGCGGCAGCGCGCCCGAAGAGTCCGCCACCGCGCCCACCACCGCTAAAGAAAACTAATTCGACGACTTCTTCTGGCTATGCACTGCCAGTTGCTACTGCCAAGTCGAGCATGGAGAATACCTATGATGATTGTGAGTTTGTCGAGCAGCCGCTGACCACCGTAGGTGAGTTGAGTGAAGCTGACTCGCCTACTTCAACTGACAATATTTACTCAGTTATAGACGAAATACCGCCCGCGGCACAAACGCTTAAGCGTAGCGATTTTGTTAACGAAAACAGCGACATGGGGTTGCTGGGTGAGATTGTAAACGAGATCGAAAAACGTAATGGCGACTCCATTTACACTGCCTCAACGCTGGCGAAAAGCAAGCCCCTAAGCGTCGAGGAGGTAAAAAATACAGCAAAAGAGTCGAAAACCAAACCAAAGCCCACAATCGGCACCAATGCCAACACGGACGCCAATACATCAGCTACATCAGCGGAAGCGGTGAAAGCGCCTGCGAGCGTAACGGCGGTTGCAGCAGCAGCACAAACGGTGCCTACCTACTTGCGCCCGACGCCAGTGAATGCGCCAGTCGCACGCGTGGCGCCTACACGCGCCGATCTCTCACCCACCATAGCGTTCTCCAGCTTCAAGCCGTCAACGGCAACCGCAACAACAACAGCAGTTGGTGGTGGCGCTGCCGCTACTAGTAAAACAAATGCCGCGGCGCCCACTCGGCTCGGCGGCAGCAATAGCACAAGCACCAGCACAGCGACGGCGAGAAACAAAGTTTTTAATAAAACGCCTACTGCCGCAAACTCAACAGCCGCAACACGTGCAGGCGCCACAACAACAGGTAGCAGTACTAGCGCAGCACTGCCCTCAGCCACTATCACAAAACCGAAACCGCTTTCCGCGAAGCCCTCGTTCAGCAGTCAAAAGAAAGTAACACCTGCGCCTGGTGCAGGCGGCAGTACAGCGGCTAGCGCGCGCCTAGCAGCTACGGGTACGCCACGTACCGCGCCCACCGTCAAGTCAGGCAACATAGCGTCGCTCACGCAACGTTTCGAAAAAGGTGCGGCCACAAGTGCGCGAAAGTAAAAGCGCGTTGAGAACTCTTTCTTTGGCTGCTTATAGTTTGGTGCGTGCGTTTGCTTTGCTTAGTATTACGAAATGAATAGGAATGCGCGCGCGCTCATAGCCATTAATGCTGTTATACATGTGTGTGTGTGTGTGAGCTTAGATGGTTGACATGAGGCAAACTGCTCAGCGGACAAAAAGGCATGCGACCCTGCGAAGGGTATTTGAAAATGCAGGATCTTCAACAGAAAAGTCACAAGGCGCTCGGTCCAAACGTATTAACCCTTGTTTGCCCACACTATAACTAATGCGATATTGTAAATTGTATTGTAATGAAATTCAGACGTAGATAAGAGGAGATAAATTTAGCATTAAAATTGGCAGAAAAATTTATAAAAAAAATTTAGACGAAAGAAAACTAATTCAATTCAAAAGTGATATTCATTCCTTGGCATATTGTAACGTCGAACGAAATCGTTGTAGTTGTACATAAATTATACGAATAGAGTGCGCCTAAAGCGATCTGTAGTTTTATTTTTTTAATTAATTGATGTAAAGTGAAACATTTTTTGACACTCAGCTTGTGCGTCGCAGCTTTATGATAGACGTAATTTTAAGTTTTGTAAATTTATTTTAAATTGTAAGTGAAAATTTTCCATGTTATTTTGTAAAGTTTGAGTAGTTCATTTTCATTTCAAGTATCTCAAAATGTGTAGCGTAAGAACTTAGTGATAAACATTTTATTTATGTAATGGTGCATTTCACTTAGCAGTTACTGTTCTACAGACATTACAGACAAGAGAAAGCACGACAAAAATATTTTATCATTTTTTGTAGCACCTTTGTGAGTCTTTTCATAAAAAGCGGTAAACCGTAATTTTTCTGAAGATAAATAAAATAAGTTTCAAATTTAAAAACACTGAGATTTCAGACACAAAATCAATGCTAAATATTTCGACAAAAATAATTTACTGACAATAAAAATTTATACAATTTTTCAGACTTCAAATTTGAATGGCGAATTCTCTCAATGCATTTCATAGCTCAATTAAGTTTTCATTCAAGGCGCATTCGTTAAAGGTGATTGGCGCTAGACCAACAACAATGTTCTGTACATTTGATTGCCAAAGCAAAGTATTGAAAAAGTAGAAAACAAAAAATTAGTTCGCCTTGTTTCATTCGGAGCTGACAGCCACATGGACACGGCGAAAGAAAAAAAAAAGAACTCAGCTGATTTACCAACACCACCTTTAATAGATTTGCCTTGGTAAATCAGCTGATTTGTTTGTTTTCTTTCTCTTTCGCCGTGTCCATGTGGCTGTCAGCTCAAAATGAAGCAAGGCGAATTCATTATTTGTTTTCTAGTTTCTCAATACTTTGCTTTGACAATTAAACGTACAGAACATTGTTGTTGGTCTAGTGCCAGCATCTTTAATGCCTTGGGTATTTCAAGCTTTAGGCTTTAAAAGAAAAAAAAAATTAAATAAAAATTAAAAAGCTACAAAAAACTGCAAACAAGTTTTTCTAAAAATGAAATTTTACACAGCCTGCATGCGCCCATTTTCTAAAAAGCAACAAACAATGATACTACTTTCTATAATGTGGCGCAAATTTAATCATCTAATTTAGATTTTGAAGCATTTTTTGCTAAATAAAAAAAAAATTTAAGTGATGAAAATCTTTATTTTGATCTTTACGCGATCCATTGCTTGTTGTTGTTCTTGTAGCAGCAACAACATTCCCCATACATGTATGGAGAGTGCTGCTGGAGTGACAGTCCTGGGCCGAATCTGCAGTAAATCCAGGTCGTTTTGGTAACGTAGAACCGACTGTCTTGCATATCACTTTTTGTAATGCAGCTGTCCAATTCACAAGTGCAAAAATTGTAAATCTTCCAATAGGGTGATTAATTTTGCGCAATATATTGTTCTTCTAAATGTTAATGGTAAATTCTCAAAACGCGCGTAACTTTTCCACTTCTTAAAATTTGTTTTATATTTTAATTGCTTAAAAATTGCTTAAATTTTTTTTTTTGTATATTAATTTTTAAATATTAATTTTTTAAATTTCCGTTTGAAAAAGATTGTTTAAAAAGAAAGATTAATTGTTTTTATAGTTTAATTTTTTCATATTTTAATTTTTTCATATTTTAATTTTTTAATTTTAGTTTTAAAAATATTTCTTTAATTTTTTATAAATTGAGTTTGTTTAATATTAGTTTCAAAAAAAAAGCCTTTAACTTCTTTTACATTTTAATTTTTTTATATTTTAATTTCTTTAATTTTAGTTTATTATTTCTTTCTTTAACTTTTTTGATATTTTAATTTCAGTTTTCAAAAAATTTCTTTAATTTTTTTAGTTTTAAAAAGATTTCTATAATTTCTTTTATATTTTAATTTTTTTAATTTCCGCATTTAAACAATTTCTTTAATTTTTTTATATTCTAATTTTTTTTTAGTTTCAGTTGAAAAAGATTAAAAAATTTCTTATTATAATTTTTTGAATTTCGATTTTAAATAGATTTTTTTTTTAAATTTCAGTTTTCAAAAACTTTCTTTAATTTTGTTCTTAATTTCAGTTTTAAAAAGATTAAACAAAATTTTATTTTAATTTTTTGTATTTCGGTTTTAAAAAGACTTTGTTTTTAATTTCAGTTTTTAAAAGATTTCTTTAATTTTTTTATATTTTAATTTTTTTCTTAATTTCAGTTTTAAAAAGATTTCTTAAATTTTTCTATGTTGTTTTTTTTTTAATTTCAGTTTTAAAAAGATTTCTTAAATTTTTCTATGTTTTTTTTTTTTTAATTTCAGTTTTAAAAAGATTAAACAATTTTTTATTTTAATTTTTTGAATTTCGGTTTTAAAAAGGTTTTTTTTTATTTCAGTTTTTAAAAGACTTCTTTAAGTTTTTTTTATTTTAATGTTTTTTTATTTTTAAAATAAATTTTTTTTTTAAATTCCGTTTTGTAAAGATTTTTTTAATATTTTTATATTGTTTTTTAATTTTTTTATTTTTAATTTTTTTCTTAACTTTTTATGGTTTTCTTAACTTCCAAGAATTTCGCACAAATTTCATCTCAAGTTTGAAAAATTTTCGTGTCACAGTATTTAAAAACACTGCCTTTACTCATGAAAACGATAACAAACAAATATTGGCAGCTTTTTACCAATTTAATAAAATCTTAAGGCTTTTTGCTTTAAGCGTTAAAAGTAAATTTTTTAGCCTTTTCTAAACAACGACTTTTAGAAAAATTATAATTTTGAACTAACCTGCAACGCAGTCTGCTGAGTAGGAAAAAGTTAAAAAAAAATATACATTTTTTTTTATTCTTTTCCTCCATTTTCTTGTGTTTAGAAATAAAACTACGCCAAAGAAATCAAAAAGTGCACTGAGATTTCTTTAGCTGCTAAAAATAAATGTAAAATAAATGTCAACTGATGTTTGTAAAATAAATAGAAAATAACAAATTTAAAAAAAATCGAAGTAACTGTAACTAAATTATAAAAAAGAAAAAAATATTCTTATTAGAAAGCTGCAGAACAAAGTTTGTTGAAACTAGAAAAATTTTCATGTTCGCAATTTAATTGTCAATTGTGTGTGTGTGTATGTTTCAAATGTCTTAAAACAATTTGTCTAGCACCACTCGAGGGAATTTTATTACTTAAAAATTAAAAATAAAAATAAACGCAGTAATAATTTCCCTTCATTGATTTACGTCTTGGGCAAATCAAATCCAACGCAACTCCCAACTCTCCTTCCACAACACCTAAATTTTGCGCATATTTAAATAATTATCGAAATGTAAATTCGGCAGCATTTTTGCGTCTCGTCTGCAATTAAAAAATTTACTAAAAAATACCTTACATATACATATACACTTACATGCATATACTGAACTATATCAAAAATGAAGAAGAAGAAGAAGAAGACGTAACTCTTAATGTATTTTGCTAGCTACTAAACGTCAATCTGAGTGTGCTGGAAATTCTACTTTTGAATGCATTGCAAAAAACTAGAAATAAAAAGAAAAAAAGAAAGTGCATACACATCAAAATATTGTATAATTAATTACTATTAGGCTTAAAGTTATTGAATTGTGTTATATTAAATAAAATAATAATAAAAAACGCAACCTATATACATACATACGTAGCTATATGAAAATGAGCACTTATAGAAAGTGAAACTGTACATTAAATTATAACTACAAGAAAAGTGATGACACAAATAAACTACTTTTTCATAAAAATTAATGTAATAAAATATCGATCCTTTTCATTTTGGTAACTACGTGTTTTCGGCTGGGGACGGCAACAAAAGCGCCAAATTTCGCTTTCTTTAGTTATATCGGGTGTACTTTTAGCTGCACGAGAATTATCGATATCGGTAATTTTGGTCGCCGTAGCCGAATGGCTACCATTCGGAATTTACAGAGAAAACGTAGGTTTGAATCTCAGTGGAACACCAAAATTAAGCAAAACATTTTTCTAATAGCGGTCGCCCCTCGGCAGGCAATAGTAAACCTCCCAGTGTATTTTTGCCATAAACAGTTCTTCATAAGAAATATGTGCCATTCGGAGTCGGCTTGCAACTGTAGATCCTTCCATTTGTGGAACAACATCAAGGAGGTGGAGCTCGGCCAAACACCCAAAAAAAGGTGTATGCCCCAATTATATATTAACTATGGTTTGACAGCTGAGAATGGCAAACTGTGTTGACATTTCTGGTCTGCTTCTTTTAGACATTCCTTGTCTGTCTCTGGATCTCGTGCCTGCTTCGCTGCAGGGAAGTTAATACTCTAGCAAGAGGGGCTAAAGCCACTGCATTCGTGTACAGAAGGACGCCTCAGGGTGGTGTCCTTTCGCTCCTCCTTGCGCCTTTGTTTTCACTGCCGGCTCGGAGATGGAATCGGGGGTCATAGTAGGAGTTTTCTCTAAATCAGCCAATTTATCTATCTCCTTTAAACTGCCGAATACTGCTAGTGTTTTATCAGGCAGTCATGCAAAATGCTTAGTGAGTGTGGAAGCAACGGATAAATTAACATTTTCTCGGATAGTCAAGCCGCGATCAAGGCTCTGACGACGCCATGGTGCAGAACCAAACTAGTAAACTGCTGTAAGGAGGAGATCAAATCTCTTGGGTGTACAGATCACATTTCTCTGATCTGGGATCCAGGACATAGGAACATGGAGGGAAATGAAATTGCTGATGCGCTTGCCAGGAAGGGGTCGACAAAATCGGTCTCAGAAACCTCCTACCCGGTCATCGGCCTGAAAATTATTTAAGGGGAATTGCACAACTTATCTCTCAAAAAAGCGCAGGATAGAAGGAGCTACATTTCTTCGTATGCTATTTCGAAAACCCTTTGACACCAGTACAATAAAAGGAGGACTCAGAAAGTCCTGGGGACTCTAAGCTAAGCTTACCCTTTTATCCCCATTGCAGAAGCTGTAGGGACCTTTCAGAAAACGAAACTGTTGAGCATTTTCTATGTAAATGTTCGGGTTCGGCAGCTAGACGATTAAGTTCATTAAAAAGGCCATAAATTTAGTTCGGAAAATTACTTTTATTCATTTCAAAGTAAAAAATTTGTGAAAATAATACAAAATTAAGAATCCATTTACGTTTGCTCGATTTGGCCACCTTTTGCCTTAACTATGGCCTTGAGACGGTCCTGAAATGAATCGCAAGCTGTACGAATGTGACTTGCAGGTATTTTGGCTCATTCGCGAACAATCGCTGTTTTCAGCGCCTCAAGATTGGTGAATCTTTTAATACGGACTTTGCTTTCCAAAATGGCCCAAAGGGAATAATCCATCGGATTTGCGTCTTTGAGAGCCATTGTGTGGACGTTATTAAGTTCGGAACGTTGTGTTTTAGCCATTCTTGGTTCACTCGAGCTTTGTGAGACGGTGCTGTGTCCTGTTGAAACGTCCATTGCCTGCCACCAAAATGTTTGTCTGCCCACGGATTCAAAGCAACCTCGTAGAATACTTTCCACACAATGACAACAATTGAAGATCGCCCATCTGCGGTTGCAGCGGCCCAGACCTGTGGCGGGTGGTGCCTTCTGGCGGTCCACCGATGACTCAAACTCTCGTAGGAACGGTCAATCAAATAAACCATATCGTTTTGCGATTTAATGAATGGCTCAATTTAAAAATTGTTCAATACCAAAAAAAAAAAAAACTTGTTCGTTCAGGCAAGCCACATCTTGACAGTGAAGCCACTATGGTCCCAATCCAGAAGCATCGAAGGGTAAATGTGTGCATCTCGATAGCGGCTGAATAAAATGAACCAAACTTGGTACACATATTGCTCTCCACTTCATTTCAAATCGAGTAAAAATTTTACATACTTTCTATGGGCGAAATGAATAACCTGAAATGAACCAACTCTTTCGATTTTTCACGCTTTCGTTTTGGCTCTCTACTGAACAATTTTTTGTAATAAAAAACGCTTGCTTGTAGAATTCAGCAGACTTTTGAATAATTACTCGTTATGAAACACAGCTACAAAGTGCAACTCTGTATGCGACAACAGGTTTGTGCCACCGATAAATGTAAACAGAAAACAGCTGTTTTGCAGCTGGCGAACGTGATTCCAGCACTTAGCAATCAGCGCCGCACAACTCTTCTATTATTTAACTCAAGTACACCAAAAATATAAATAAATGAATTAAATGTGCTTTTCATCTAAAAATTATGCTAATAAATAAATTAAGAAGTGTGCGCCGTTATTGTGGGCAAGCCGGCGGCACTTTCTACGCTACAACACCAATTTTCTATGTGAATGCCGGTAAGTGAGAGGGAGTAGTCATAACGCTTCCAATTGGATTAATTTAGCATTGCTTAACCGCAGCACCACACATTGGACATTTGTACTCGGCTGTTATAACAGATGCGCTATGCCGTTATCAACGTTTGCAACATCCTGAGGTGTCGGTGCACCTCTGCACAGGCACTGATGAGCATGGCACAAAAATTCAGCAAGCCGCAGCCGCACAAGGCGTTCCAGTTGCACAATATTGCGATGATATTTCTGCACGCTATCGGCAGGTATTCAACGAGACGGGCATAGCCAACACCGATTTCATACGTACCACCGAGCAGCGCCACAAGCAGGCAGTAGCGCATTTTTGGGTGCGTAATTTATAATTAAATATTGGTAATAAAATTGGAAATGTATATTTTATTTTCAATTATGTATATACAGCGTACATTGCACTCGCGTGGTCACATCTACTCTGCCGCCTATAGCGGCTGGTATTGCGTTTCAGATGAAACTTTTCTAACTGATTCTCAACTACGATTGGACACTGCAACCGGCGCACGCTCCTCGCTCGAGTCTGGTCATCCTGTTGAATGGACTGAGGAAACCAATTACATGTTTCGTTTGTCAGACTTACAAAAAGAGGTCATCTATTGGGTTAAACAGGGTGGTCGTATACGTCCTGCTAAGTTTGAGAAAATTCTATTAGATATGCTAAGTGAACCATTGCCGGATGTTTCTGTTTCGCGTCCTGCAAATCGTGTACACTGGGCTATTCCGGTGCCCGATGATGAAACGCAAACGGTATATGTGTGGTTGGATGCGCTTATAAATTATCTTACATCAGCTGGTTATCCTGAAAGCGCCGTGAGTAAAGTGCACATTCACATATTTGGCGATGCTATTCAAATAGTAAATACAATTTTGTTCTATTGTAGTATCGGAAGTTGTGGCCCCCAAACGTGCACGTTATCGGAAAGGATATTTTGAAGTTCCATGGCATTTATTGGCCAGCATTTCTTATTGCTGCAGGTATGCAATCCAATATTTTTTTTTTAATTATTACTTTTTTATTATTATTATTTATTTATTAGAAGTATATTTATTTATTTTATTTTTTTATTTTTAAAAGCTTACATGATAATAAAATTAAAAGTAAACTAAGCAAACGCCGCGCTAGCAGCAGAGGCTTTCGGCTGTCTGGTGATGTACTATATGTTGAATCAGATACGACGTATTAGGTCGGTGTCCTTCAGAAATTTGTAAATATGTTTGATGTTTTCTTCGGTGGCTTCTTTTAGAAGTAGAAGAGGATCTGTGTTGCTGAAGTGGTGATGCCTTTGAGAAGCAAGTTCTGGGCAGGAAGTATTATTAGAAGTATAATTATGAATAATTATATTAAATACGAAAGGCATCAGCAGCTAAGACTATCGGCCTTACGTTCCCACGACAGTCGGTTCCACGTTACCGGAACGACCCGGATTTATATCCGGCCAAGGACTGTCACTTCAGCAGCATTCCCCATATAGGTATGTATGGGGAATGTTTATGCTGCTACAACAACAACACCAACAACTATCAGCCTTATATATATAATATTATCATTTTAAATTATATATTTTATTGCTGTTGGCTGGGTCTGAATTCAAATGGTGCCCCCAGATAGATACGGTAGATATTACATCTAATATTGGCATTGCTCTATAAACGTTAAGCTTTGACAAGACGCAACAAATTAAGACAACAGATAAATTAAGATTCGTT
>JAYXIM010050774.1:0-99046 GCA_037575425.1 Anastrepha fraterculus
TGCGTAGGTTTGATAAGCCATCTAAAAAGGTGGTTAGTGTGTGTGCGGGACAGCCGGTTCTACGTTACTCGGGTTTTTCCCGACCAAGGGCTGCTGCCCCAGTAAACTATCCCTGTCTAGTGTACCGTATCTCACCCCCAATCTATCACCACAGGAGCAATTCTACGCAGCATGTCTGTTCCAAATACTTCCCTAGAGGGCTGGTATCGAATCCAACTCTGAAGCAGAAATATTCTATTGCCGGCTCCACCCGAACTCCACGTCGGTTAGGTGCAATAAGTGCAACGGGTTGTGGCATCTTAAGATCAGCTCAGGACTTAAGGGGTTAGGCCACTCTAGGATTTTCAAAATATCGAAATTTTTTTTTTTGCTTAAAAGATGCTTTAAACTCTTTAGAATATAAAACAAAAAGTCCTATGCGTGAAAAAAATGTTTATCTCTAATATTTCGCACTTTTGCGCGAGCGCCTCTGACGTCTCTGAACCGCCTATTCAAATTTAAACCGTGTTTATCTCAAAACGTGATTTTTCAAAACGGCAAGCAGCATAACTCAAACAATTTTTAATATTTTCACTTGTAATTGTACAAAGATCTTTAGAACATTATTCCGCACTGAAATACGTACGGATTTTTTTATTAATTAATTAGAAAAATTTTTATAAACAATTAACGGTTCCATTTTAGACGAAAAATTCTACTTTTGACTTCAAACATCTGCAAAATACACAAATTTCAATATTTCTAAAATCCCGTACGTATTTCTACAGCTATACTCACGTCGATTTAGAAGATTTTTTTTAATTTGGTTTAGGTTGACATTTACGTCAGTTGTACTGCTTGCCGTGAAGTGCCTTTTTCGCAGGGCGCGTTCAGAGATTCACTCCAAAGGCGCCATTTTGTAATATTTTTCAATAAAAATATTTGTAATTACACTTAAATACATGCTTAATAATATACTTAAAAAGTTTTTTCCTAGCACCTTTCTTTCAATGTAAAAAAAATCCTTAAAAAACTGCTTTTTTACAGTAGCTAGAGTGGCGTAACCCCTTAAGACACATAGGGAGTAGTCCACATGGTTTGTGGCCACGTGTTGCTCCCGCCACCAAGCCGCCCCTGCCTTAACGGCTTCACCGTCAAATGTGCTAGCACTTCAAAAATATTTGTTATTTATTTTTGCTTTAAGTCTTCTAATTCACCAAAGCTCAAAATATAACTTAAACGACAGGAATAAGTCGAAGAGGAAATGTGTAAGGGGTAATTTCGTTAGTGGATACTGAAAAAATGATTTGCATTTTCCTTTCCCTGAGGTACTTATACGTAAGGATTAACGCTTGCACCAGTATCTCCTTATCTTCTTGATTGGCGCATAACCATGCGATTTGACCAGTTAATAAAGCGCGTGTTTCTTCTCGCGCTACGGCGCCAGTTGGAAACACTAAGGAAGCCAAGTCTTCTCCGCTTGATCTTCCAGCGAGAGACCTTCCTCTTCCTCTACCACCAGCTGGTACCGTATCGAAACTTTCAGAGCCAGAGCGTTTGTATCCATTCGGACGACATGCCAGCCAACATGCCGCTGGATCTTTATTCGGTGCAATATGTCTATGTCGTCGTAAAGCTCATAGAGCTCATCGATCCATTGCCTGCAATACTCGCAATCGCTAACGTGCAGAGGTCCACAAATCGTCCGCAGAATCTTTCGCTCCTACACTCAAAGGGACGCCTCATCGGTTGTGGTCATCCTACAAGCTTCTGCGCCATACGTTACGACGGTCATGATGAGAACCTTATAGAGTGTTAATTTTGTTCGACGAGAGAGGACTTTACTACTCACGTGACTATCACCAGACTATCTACACCTAATTATCTCTATTGACAAACTTGCCTACTTAATTTTGCTGATCATCAACTCAATGGCGTAAAGCTAATTAAAGGCAGTACTACTTCGAAAATTCCTTGCGTTTAGTCAACCAACATTTTCTTAGCGCAACAACAATGTTAACGAAACCTATTTTTTCTTTATTAATCTAGTTTTTTCATTTCAAAGTTGGCTATTGTTGTCGCTCAACTTTTTCCCAGATCGATTTGCAGTTAATTAAGTATTTTTGTTTGTTCACTCAACTCGCTGAGCCACTTAAATTTCCTACTTCCAGGTTTGGAACCTCCACAACAACTATTCGTTCACTCCCACTGGACAGTGGATGGGCAGAAGATGTCGAAAAGTAAGCAAAACGTCGTGGATCCTGTTGCGGCTGCGGAAACTTACACAATGGAGGGCCTGCGGTACTTCCTGCTCCGTGAGGGTGTAGCGCATAGCGATGGCAGTAAGTAAACGAAACAGATTGCATACATACATACATGAACCTACATACATATATACATATAGTGTGAACTAAAAGCACTTAGTGGGCATGGCAAGTGCTTAAAGTGAGAATGCAGGCAGCAACACAACTCAAACATTTCGTAAGAAATTAACCAACAAAGCTCATTGAGCGGAGCTTATCAAGTGACCGCAATGTACTTGGCTGCCGAAGTTGCGCGCCGTGTTTGCATGCAGTCACGGCAGTGGTGTTGTAAAGTAGAATTTTTACCCCACTACTTTTTGCTAGTTATGGTTGCAAGCGGAAATTCGTCAAAAAACATAGAAGAGAATAAAAAAAGAACCAACAACAACATAAAAAATAGCAAAAGAAAAGTGAAACAAAGCAGAAATTGTAGTTGGATGGCGGAAGAAGTTTTGCCTAAGTTTAAAGTGTAGCAAATGAGGGTAATTAAATCGTCGCTAAGAAAAAAAAAAACATTTCACTAATAAACTTGAGATTGTTTAAAGTTAGCTTAAGAAGTTAGTAAACTTCTTGTGAAAGCCGGCAGTGATTGGAAATTTAAGCGCACACGTCGCTGTTTCCTTTTACTGCAGCCTTTTTTTGCCCAACTGATTTTTGGTATTTGGTGTTTGGTTGCTCTGAAGTGACTTGTCGACTTTGTTTGGTTCTTAGTTGACTTTTTCTTTTTAATTTTTAATAGTTGAAGTCTTCGTATTAATAAGAGCTGTAACCGCATAGTTCTGCCTTTCCAAACTGGAAAAAGAAGCGAAGTGAATGGGTCTGTTGGTGAACGAGGCCAAAACGAAGTATCTCCTGCCATCAAACAAACAGTCGATGCACTTGCGTTTCGGCACCAACGTCACTGTTGACAGTTATGATTTCGAGGTTGTAAAGGACTTCGTATACTTAGGAACCAACATTCACACCGGTAGCAACAGCCTTGAAATCCAACGTAGAATATCTCTTGCCAACAAGTGCTACTTTGGACTAAGTAGGCAATTGAATAGTAAGAACCTCTCTCGACGAACAAAACTAAATTTTCATAAATCTCGCATTACGCCCGTCCTAACGTATGGCGAAGAAGCTTGGACGATGGTAATATCCGATGAAGCGTCGCTTGGTGTGTTTGAGAGATGATTTTGAGGAAGAGTTTTGTACCTTTGCATGTTGGCGACGGCGACATTCGTAGGCGATGCAACGATGAGCTGTTTGAGCCTTACGACCGCATAGACATAGCGCAGCGAATAAAGATTTACCAGTTTCGTTGGCTGTATCATGTCGTCCGAATGAATACAAACGCTCCGGCTCTGAAAGTATTCGATGCGGTACCAACTGGTGACAGCAGAGGAAGGTATTATCTACGTTGGAAAGATCAGGTGGAAAAGGACGTGGTGTGTCCAACTGGCGCTGGTTAGCACGAAAAAGAAACGACTGGCGCGCTTTGTTAAACTCAGCCAAACTCGTCCGACACCTCCTGCCTTAAGCTGTATCACTAACACTGTAGGTACCACATTCTTTATTACGTCGCATGACCTGACTTAACCAGCAGAGCCACTGGACTTTTATCCTCTGCCCCAAGTCTATGTCATCGTGTGTGCTGTTCGCCGTCGCCAAAGCGCCGAGGTCTATAAATCCATAACACGCATAAACTATCTTCCGGATACTACAAAGGCCGCTTCATAGTACAAGCTTTGCTCAATGAGTTAGGCCGAACGAATGATGAGAGGCTTACATCGGCTCATTCGACAGAGAGGACTTACTGCTTAACTGCCAACTCAGTTACAAGTGGCTCTTCTAGGTGAACTCTCTTCCTGTCGTTGAATTTCAGTGCTGGTATAAAACCTAAAAGAAATGAATCTATTACCTCTTGAAGCCGCAAAAGTGTGCTGATTACAGACCACTGAGTGCGCTAACTATTTGTTGAATAGTAGGAGATACTCCGCCTTGCTCTCGTTTCATATTTTCTAGCTTCGGATTAAAGCAGATACGCGAAAAAGATCACCCTATTTAAAGCCGCGTCTGGTGGTGTTACTCAACGCCCTTATATTCAGCGATGTTAGTTTTGTGGCGGGTTTAAATTTCAGGCATACCTAAATGCCTCACTTCTTTTGTTACGTTCCCTCGAACGTCGGTTCTACGTTACCGGAACGACCTGTATTTAGGACTGACATTCCAGGATAAGGACTGTTATATGAATATATAATTCATGCTGGATTCAGCGAACTATAAATACAATCAGTTCATTGGGCTTTGGTTTTTTATGTAATACATTCGATAAAACTTTATATGAAATATCAAGATAACTGAATCCGCGGTATCAGGCATAGATTGTCGGATATCCCTTGGACTGATTGGCAGAACTGACCTGAATTTCAATCGACGTGCTTTCACCCGTTGCCATCCGAACAGTCTGACAAAATTTTTTAATTTTTTCCGTCTGCCAGGCCGTTGCATTATAGGCAATCAAATTTCTTTTTCGCCGGCGCGTCGTGCGTAGAGAGCTAAAAATGTTACCTTATTGCTCGCGTGCCCTTTTGTTGTACAATACTCTCTGTCATCAGGAGTACGAATCGAGTGGGTAATCTGCGGGATACAGAATTGTTTGGACTCTTTTATGCAGCACAGAGACATGCGTGGATCGTAGCTGCAATTATATGATTATTTAAGTTAATTATAGGTCCTCAGATTGTACGTACATACAAATTATCGGCTTGATTTTAAGTTTTTTTATCTGAGGGCATAAGTCTAGTCTAATATATTTCCTCATTACGGACTGCGAAGAAGCCGATCAGTCTCAGTTCATTCGCAGAGGTTTTGCCTTAGAGGCTAAATTTTCCGATTTTGAGACTAAAGATCTCTTTTTTGCCTACCATAGTTTTGAAATCACTATACACATAAAGGATATGTTTTGGTCGGAAGCGCTCCTAACTCTATTTGTAGTGATGTTTATTCCGTTGTCTTTCCCTTCAGGTCGGAAAGGAAGCCATATATTGCTGATTTGATAGGAGTTTATCCTTTTTTACACGTCAGTTACAGTAAAAAGCCGAAAAATTTTCTTCACCTGCCCGATCCATTGAATCTGGTTACGATGATGTCAGCCCTTACTCGTAAGAGGACACCAACTAGGCAGTAAGGAATACCTTCTAAATTACGCTGCACCTGTCTGGTCGTCTGATTCGCAGCGGACAAAGCTCCAGACATGCCAAACACTATGAGGACAGCCACGAGATGCCTTCTGATATCGCGCTTACAACACCTACAGAATGAGGCACAGATAATCCCAGTCAAGGAGCACAGTAAAGTGCTCAGCAAACAGTTTCTACTCGGGTGCTACCATAGGTTTAACACCTGCTAGACCCTAAGCCGCCTCGCAGGCACATCAGAAGGCATCTCTTCAACTCTTCCGACGAGATTCAGAACAAAACTAACCGAACAACTACTGGACCGGTCAATGTTTAGAAAGACGTTCAATGACATTCATCAAGAGACACCTTTCTAAACTCCCGAACCCTGATTGTCGTAGTCGTGGTCCATCCCCCACTCACAGCAGATGAAAAGCTTCAGGATGTTAAAGCACGCCGCACGATACTAGCCCCCGTTTCACATGCCCCATCAAACCTACTCACGTAACACCTCTTTCCTTTTGGACTCAGCCTGTCGAAACAACAAGTTTCCTGAACTTACCGTTCGATGAACTAGAAGAAAGACGACCGGTAACTACATTGCACTGACAGGGTTTAGTAAGCTGCTACAACAACAACAGATACCTTCAATCTATTCCACGAGAGCTAGTTCCACGTTACGAAACATATCCGGGTTTATATTCGGCCAAAGACAGCCAGCATTCCCCAAAAATGTTAATGCTACTACAATAACTCGAAAAGCCAGGAATGTAGGTGCGTGACCCCATTCATAAGTATTAACTAAAGCATTTGCAGTGGTCGTCATAAAAAGCGGAGTATCGTAGCTTATTGGAACGGGTATCAGCGCACATCCCGTTTTGATGATCATTGTATAGGTTTATACAGGGCTGCCAATATTCGGCGGACCCATCTGGCAGCCCTGTATCTTTTGACAGAGACGTCAGATCGCTTAATGACATACCGCGTTAGAAGCGTCAGTCTAAGCAGATTTTTACCATGGAACAGTACACGCCACGCGAGCGCTCCCAAATTGTTGAAATTTACATTCAACAAAAGAAGTCAATTGTGAAAACTCAACATGCGTATAAAATATTAAATAATGTAAAAAGTGCGCCTTCTAAGAACACCATTAAACGTTTGTACGAAAGGTTTTCGACTGGTGATGCTCTTTCTAATTCAAAGAGGCCAAATCAAAACCGACCAAGGCGTCGCCAAGGACATCCCAAAATCGCCGTTCTCAGCAGGTGCATTTATTCCCGTATAAGATTCAATTGACGCAAAGATTGTTGCCTGCAGACAAGCCTCGTCGATGGGAATGGGCCCAAAGAGTCATTGAAATCCGTCGGGTCCGTTGAATATGGGCAACCCTGTACAAACACAGTGCTTGTTCCAAGTCAGGCGTCCACTTTGAGCTGCTCGCAATTGCTCGAATAGAAGCTGCAGGCCTAAGGTGTCACCACAAGTTCTTCTCACTTTTGTTAATCCACTAAAATAAGTCTAATTCCTATTTAGAGGATCTTAAATCGTGGGTGGCTCGCTGGAACTATAGTATTTGCATAAGAATAGTTTTTGGCCCAATCCACTGCATGATAAGCAAACAATTTCTTCACGTGAGTTGTCTTTTGTATACAAAACCATCCGCTGTTTCTCCCACATCAAAAAATATCTCTCTTGTCTACTTTCCTACCCATCAATGGCTGTGTTTGCTTTCTTTAAGCTACGTGTTTGTTTGGTCATAACTGCCATAAGTTAATTTAAACTTTTGGTTGTTGAATTCGAGTGCGTATAACTCGTCGGCCACAAAAGTTTTTGTCTCACACACATTTTCATTGTTTATGACCTTTCTTTAGCCTACTTCACTACCTTAGCCCAATTTTGCTTCGTTTCTGTGATTTCTGAACCATATTTGCTAGAGGCTGGCAATAAGAATAACAATAACAGACTTGTGTGTGTGTGCGTATGTGTTTTAGATTAGTTATATTGCGCAGTACGTGTGCATGTATGTGTGTATTTGTCCCTCATTGATGATGTACCCTCATCCATGCGTGGTTTTGCCCTTCGCATTTATTATTATAGTTTTGAATTCAAAATTAGATTAGTTTGCCACGTTTTGATGGAAGTTTTGGGGCTGCTCCAATCCCATTTCTACACCTTTGCCTATGCATATTTAAGTATTTTATAATTAATTATATGCGAAAAGATGAATTGAGCCCTGTGTGACAAAGGGGTCACGCATGCATAGTTATAAGAATTCTCTCACCTTTTGTTACCTTTTCTGATGAAAACTTGAATGCATTGAGGAGATAAAAAAAAAAATGATAATTAAAAAATTAGATATCTAAATTACATTGAATGGCAGTGATGCGGCACTTTAAAGAATGTTATGGGCGCAAGTTTTCAGATACCCCCAAAATCTTATTTTATGACCAAAAACTCGGTTTAGGGTAGGCTAACGTGAGAAACCACTCATAACTTTGTTCGTTAATATTTTGGGACTCACACTGGCGTAGTCGATTTCTAAGCACTGTAGCATGTTTACTTACTTACTTGTCCGGGCACTGCAAGCGCTTCATGCCCAACAGTTTTATAAGTCTGAAGGTTACAGCGAAATTGCCCAAGCTGGGTCATAAACTAATAGCTCTTCAGCGCGCCTTTGAGAATTCGCAACAGAACTTGGTGAACATGAGTCTGAGTCGGATGATTACCCACCTTCCACATGACGTGAGGAATAACTTCAATAAAAGCAAAAATTGAAAATTTTCAAGTTTCAGAAAATGGGCAGGATGCGGCTCATGAAACACGAAGTATAAGGCAGTTGGTCCAACACTGGCATGTTCTACATGAATAGAAATTTCTTGACAAGCCAATTCGCAACGTATTGTCTTATCTGGTCCTATGCTTCACTAAGGAGCGGAAGAAATACATTTCACCAATTCCGGTCGTTTTTCCTTATTCTTTCATGCAGTTCAGTAAGTGACGGTGGTAATGTTGATTATTAGTATAATTTTCAGAATCTTAATGAAGGTGTAGAATCACTATAATAGGGAAATGGGTGACCCAGACATCTAACATATAAGCGATTCGACGATTCAATTGTTTCAAGCAGCATAAATTTTCCCCATGCATAGACAGGGAATGCTGCTGGAGTGACAACCCTTGACCAGAACCAAATTCCGGTCGATCCGGGTTGGTGGAAATATAATTAAATGAAATTTAATTTTTTTTATTAAACTTTTTGGAAAACATTTTTATTTTTTTTTATTTTGTAGTTTTGGAAAAAATCTTTTATTCTTTTTTGTTCAAAATTTTTGGAAAACTTTTTTAATGTTTTTTGTCATTTATGATTTCTTTCATATTTTTTTTAAATATAGCTGAAAAAGTTATTGGGATACCATTATGAGACTTTCAGAGAATACTGAGGATAGTTTTAGCTATCAAGTAAAAATAAAATAAAAATCCCATAAAATTTCCATAATTTTCCATATATTAAAAACAAATTATGAAAAAATTAAGAAAAAATTTTGGAAAATCTAAAAAAAACTGGAAAAAATTTTATGGGGAAATTAAAAAAAAAACGATTTTATTTTATTTAAAAATACAATATTTTTTTGGAATTTGTATTTCTCTTAAAAAAAAACAATTTTTGTTTTAGAATAACATTTACTTTTTAAAAAAGTTGTATTTAAAATCTAAAAAAACTCCATAAAATTTCCATAATTTTCCAAAAATTAAAAAGAAAATGACGAAAAAATTAAAAAAAAACAATTTCTCTTTTAGAATCACATATGCTTTTTAAAAGTTGTATGAAAAATTTAGAAAAAATTCCATAAAATTTCCATAATTTTCCAAAAATTACAAAAAAAATTTTTGATGAAAAAAAGAAAACAATTCTTGGTTTAGAATAGCATTAGGTACTTTTTAAAAAAGTTATATGAAAAATCTAAAAAAAATTCTATAAAATTTCCATAATTTTCCAAAAATTAAATTATACAAAAAAAAAATTGATGAAAAAATTAAAAAATAAATTTGTTTTAAAGTAACATTTACTTTTAAAAAAAGTTGTATGAAAAATCTAAAAAAAAGAAAACAATTCTTGGTTTAGAATAGCATTAGGTACTTTTTAAAAAAGTTGTATGAAAAATCTAAAAAAAATTCTATAAAATTTCCATAATTTTCCAAAAATTAAATTATACAAAAAAAAATTGATGAAAAAATTAAAAAAAAAAAATTTGTTTTAAAGTAACATTTACTTTTAAAAAAAGTTGTATGAAAAATCTAAAAAAAATCCATAAAATTTCCATAATTCTCCAAAAATTAAAAAAGAATTTTTGATGAAAAAATTAAAAAAAAGAGTTCTTGGTTTAGAATAGCATATACTTTTTAAAAAAGTTCTATGAAAAATAAAAAAAATGTCATACAATTAGCATAATTTCTCAAAAATTAAAAAAAAATATTTGATGAAAAATTAAAAAAAAAAAACAATTTTTGTTTTAGAATAACATTTACTTTTAAAAAAACCTGTATTAAAAATCTAAATAAAATTCCATAAAATTTCCATAATATTCCAAAAATTAAAAAAAAAATCTTTTTGATAAAAAAATTAAAAAAAAAACAATGCTTAGCTTGGAATAACATATACTTTTTAAAAAGTAAAAATTAATTAATTTTATTTAATTTAAAAAATCTAAAAAGAATTCCATAAAATTTCCATAATTCTCCAAAATTAAAAAAAAAATTTTGATGGAAAAATTAAAAAAAAAAAAAAGAATTCTTGGTTTAGAATAACATCTACTTTTTAAAAAAGTTCTATGAAAAATAAACAAAATTTCATACAATTCGCATAATTTCTCAAAAATTGAAAAAAAAAAATTTGATGAAAAATTAAAACAAAAAGAAGAATAACATTAACTTTTAAAAAAACCTGTATTAAATATCTAAAAAAAATTCCATAAAATTTCCATAATCTTCCAAAAATTAAAAAAAATTGTTTTGATAAAAAAATTAAAAAAAAAACTTAGTTTAGAATAACATGTACTTTTTAAAAAAGTTGTATGAAAAATCTAAACAAAATGTTATGGAAAAAAAAAAAAAAAGTTTTGTTTAAATTAATTTTATTTTATTTAAAAAACCAATTTTTTTTTTTAGATTTTTCATACAATTTTAAAAAAATACATATATATTTTTCCTTAAACAAAAATTAACAATCCCTTTTTTTAATTAAAAAATTTATTATTTTTTAAATTTTTTATTATTTTTTTGTTTTTTTTTAATTTTTAAATTTTTTTATTATTTTTAAATTTTTTATAATTTTTTTTTTATGTTTTTATTATTATTTTTTAATTTAAAAAAGTTTTTTATTTGTATTTTTATTTTTATATTTTTTTTATTGTATATTAAATGTTTTTTTTTTCTTTTTATTTATTAATTAAAAAAAAATACGTTTATAAAAATATGGGTTATACTACATCAAACACCATATAACTAAATTTTTCACCCTTTACACAAAATTTTAAAAAAATATTCATACATATATATTTCAAAGTTTTTAGAAAAATTCCGGCTATGTCCAATAAATTTTAATAACGACTGCATTTAATTTGTTTTCTATTATAGGAAGAGAATTCGAGGTTGCAAAAAATTCGGTTTTGTAGGGGGGAAAATCGATCAAAAAGCAACGAAAATTATGAATCACCTCAAACGTGCATTTTGATATATATTACATACATTCAAGGTGGCACAAAATTAATCATCGAACCAATTGCGCTTTTAACCCCTTAGCCTACACGATATCTACCAATTGCGCGAGCTATAATACGCAAGAAATTCGTTCGCGCGCCGTGCCATTCAACTGTTCAGCCGTGTACCCGAACTGGCGCAAAGTGTATACTTTTCGTAACATATATATTTCAATGCAACGAAAGGAATTGTGAAATAATAAACAATGTTTAGGTACAAATAGTAATTTTAAGATGTCTAGGAAGTAATCATAATCAATTGATCACAAAGTCTTTACCACGAGTCAGACTCGTTGTTTTCGCTTATGGCACAAATTCTTTACCACGAGTCAGACTCGTGGCTATAGGCTAAAGGGTTAAATGACTTTTTTACTTCATAAAAAAATGGTTTTGAGTGATGGAAATATTTATTGTGACCTTTACGCGCTTCACTGTTTGTCTGTTTGTATTCTGCAGATGTCGACATTATTTGCAAAAGTTATATATATATCTTGCGATAAGATGATTAATTTTGTGTCACCTTGTGCTACATTTTAATGGGTTATAAAACTGCGCGCCAAATTTTTTTCTTAATCTGGTTAAAAGATCTAAAATTTCTATAAAATATTTTTATAATTTTTTTACTTGCACAAAGTTTGATACTTGGGTTAATATGCCATTGTTGTACAAAGAATTATAGTTTTATACAAAATAATTTAGATTAAAAAATAAATAGAATAAATAGTCGAAACTTGTCAATATATTATACTTATATATATAATTTGGGTTTACGTCTTTTTTGGGTGTTTGACCGAGCTCCACCTCCTATTAGTGGTGCGCCTCTTGATATTTTTCGACAAATGGAGGGACCTCCGAACGGCAGATCTTTTTTTGAGGAGCATTTTCATGGCAGAAATATACTCGGATATTTGCCATTACCTGCCGAGCGGCGATAGCTATTAGAAGGAAAAGTTTCTATTATTTTTGTAAGAATCATAGCAACCCGTGATTGTAAGAATCACAGCAAGCCATGATTTGTAAGAATCATAGTTGGCTATGTACATTTTGGTTCAGCCGTTGTTCTTAGTTTTAATATGTACAGTTAGTTGAAATAAAGCAACCGAGCAGTGGAAACGTGCGTTTTCTTTTTCGGTTATATAAAGGTAAAATTACCTTACAATTTTTCCTGTTTCATGCGCGGATATTCGAATCTACGCATTCCCGAGTGTTAGTTACGCGACAACTCATTCGGGTACGGCGGTGCGGTCGAATACGTGGGTCTTTTATAATTTTGCAATGGATGCTCGCTATTAAATATAACAACTGGCTCCATTTTTATATAGTCTCACATGACAGTCGCCTCATCTACAACCAAAGTCTGCTAGTTTTTACAGGTATTGCACCCAACTCAGGTCAGCTCATACTTTTCCACTTTGAGGTTCATCATTTTTCCAGTTGAAAGCAGTAATTAATATAGAATGTGTGTGTAAAAGCCAACTCTTTAGGTCGGCGCCTGCAAGTTGTTCTTTGAACCTGATTAAATCAATTCCACGGACTGCCCCTTAGACCATAATTTTCGTTTCTGAAATTGTGTACCACCCTACTAAGCAAATGTGTTTGATTGTAGGTATGTATACACGTATTCCGTAGTTGAACACATATTCCCTAAGCAACGACAATTATTTCTCACTCTTTAGATATTTTCTATAGCTTTGGCCATGCAAGGCTACTACAATTGAAACTAATCCGAGCATTTAATTGTTCTGCGTCGGCGAATTCTTAATGACATTGTCTGCTGAATGTATTACAAAAGGATTTTTCCAAGTACACATTCATGTACATACATACATACAAACACATACATACATACGTACATACATATATTCATACATTCATTCAAACGTACATTCATACATATTCACCTATTTTCATTTAGACGAAACGTCCAAATAAATTTTCTGTTCGCAAATTCTAACGCTTCACTGCTCCTATTATACTCTGCTCACATGCACAGAATTATTTACACTCGGCGACATTATCAGCACCACACTTCAATTTTTTAATGCAACTAAAGGAAGTGATAACTAAGTTGAAGTGAAAACTTTCCCAACCCTTCCAAAACCACTACTTTTCCTTTTACCAGGAAAAGGTTTCTAAATATACACACCCTGGGAATAAATAGAATAGACGTACCTCTAAAGAAAGGCGTTAAGTATCTAGGAATTATCTTGGATAAAAAACTCACATGGGAGGCCCATTTCAACTCAGTAATAAAAAAGACAACGAAAAACAATTGGACAACAATACAATTTTTTTTGTAAATCCTGGGGTCTGAACACTAAAATGACCTTCGGGATCTACACCCAAATGGTGAGACTATTGTACTACATATATAGGGCTTTGGTATGGTGGGTTAAAACAAATCAAACTATTGCTATATCAAAACTGTGTAAACTACAAAGGCTAGCGTGCCTAAGCATATCAGGGCCCATGGGAACTACCCCAACTGCTGGCATGGAAACGTTTTTAGATTTACCACCGCTACATTTAACAATACAAGAGAAAGCTACTATGCAAGCACTCTCTTTTCATATGAAAAAAAACTTAAACTAGAAGATCTTACTGGACACCTCAATATTTTGAAAAGGGTTCAACATGCAGTATGCATAACCCAGGCGAATGACCACACGGAACCCGTACTCAATTTTATAAAAAGAGAGATGTTATCTTCCCGTCTAGGGAAGGGTAGAATGCTAACCCAACATGGATAAATGATCACTCACAAAAATGGTACACAGATGGTTCAAAAACGCTCCACGGAATAGGAGCAGGAATAGTGGGGCCTAGAGCACACAAATCCCTAACACTAAGTACAGATACCACAATGTTCCATGCGAAGATCTTCGCCATAATGTAAACAGTAGATATCATATCCAAAAGAGGGTTCGAGAAAGTGAAAATTAAAATACTTGCGGACAGCCACTTTCGGTTCTCAAAGCCTTGAATAGCTTCACCATCAAGTTAAAATTCCTAATAGAGTGTAAGAATCCACTCAACAAACTGGCCACTCATAATCAGGTCTCACTGATTTGGGTACCGCGACATGACGGATGCGAAGGAAACGAAAAGACAGACTTTATGCCAAAAAAGAGGCAGGAGGGCTATTTCTTAGACCAACCCCAAGCCATCGGCTTTAAGAAAAACAATATAAGACGGGAAACCAAAAAATGGATCCAAACTAAAATCGGGGAACACTGAAACCGCAAAAGCGGCCTTAATCATTCCAAAAAGTTTCTGAGCTTTAATACCAACAGAGCAAAATCTGCTGTAACCTTTCATAAAAAAGGGCCTCAGATTACTCAATGGAGCCTGTAATAAATACGTTAACACAATAGGGTTACCTAGTTCAAGATCATGCAGGTTCTGGTGTGCTGAAGAGGAGTCTATGGAACACTAATGCCAACTGTGAGACATCAAGCCACAGGAGCCACAGAATCCTTGCCTCGTACATACTAGAAGAGGTAGATAAATAATTATAATTAAGTAATTAGGGGCGCACAACAGATCAATCTGTTCGCAGTGCATAAAGGCCTTAGCTTCACCCGTACAAGCATTACCATTACCATTCCCAACAAAGAGAGTATTGGCATATTTTTGAGGCATATTTTCAGTATCAAACTGAAAGCGCAATTGTTGCGATATTTCAAATATTGAGCGATATTTCGATTGAGCAGAAGACCAAAATCTTATTTTATTTATTTGAAATATTTGTTTATTTTTATTTTTTTTATTTTTTTATATTTTTATATTTTTTTAATTTTTATTTTTAACTTTAATTTGGTTAAAAATTTGTATTTTAAATATTTTTATTTTAAATTTGGTTAAATATTTGAATTTCAAATATCGCTAAGAGCGAGATTGGTCGGTGTCTAGGGTGATTTTCTAACCACTTATTGGCGAACTATAATCAGAGAATACTGGCTATTGACACCTTTGCGCGAAATTATTGTATTTGCCACTTTATTCGAAATTGACTGCTGCAAATTTGTTTTACATTTCTCATAACTTCCTCGTACGCCAATCGTATTTCACATCACTCAAAATCGTTCTTTTTTGTATTTAGTACAATAAAAAAAGATGCAAAAATAAAACTGGATAACTAATTTTGCGCCACCTTGTACATATTTCTTTTTCAAGTTAAAAGTAGAATGAGAAGGGGATGGCTCGCTGTTTATAACAATTTTGAAACCAAAAAAAAAAATTTTAATAATTTTAAAATCAATGTTTGTTACGCTGCGTCGCTCCGGATATTTAATCCAGCTCAGCTTCTAGCTCTAGTTCTAGCTTTGAATTATTAAAGTTATCTTTATCAGATAGTTGAGAAAATGAAAAGGGTTAAGACGAACTTGACAGTTAGGAACAGTTCATCGGTTCGGTTAGTGAAGCACACTTCATTGGCTAGATCGGAGAACGGCCATATAATAGCCAGGTAACCCTTTTTTGTTATTTTATATGATACTGGTTTCTGATATGGTTCTCAAAGCAAATGACACGATGGGCACTTTTGGACTTCAAAATCGTGTTCAGCGCATAAATGGACATGGGAAGCCAGTCCAGTATAAGCTAGTAAAAACCAAAAAAAAAAAAAAATATAACACAAAAAAAACCAAGTTTTAGAAGAAAGTTCGACAGTTTTCTGTACGGGCTTCTCCCAAAACGCTTTGTAGTTCTACAGCGTTCTAGACCGGACTGTCGCTCTTTATGAAAATTGCATACTCACTTAATGATTCCTGCAGAATTGATTTCGATTATTGGTTTTAGTCCCTGTGCGATCACCGCTGATCCACTGTTAGCCAATTCATCGGTGATTTCATTCCCTTGAACACGCAGTGTGCTGGAACCCATATAGGTACATGCTTATTCTGCCTTGAAAGAGAATTAAACTTCTTCTTACATTCTTGCACAATCTTTAAGGTTTACTTTGGGTTCTTCAGAGCCTGTAGTGCAGCCCGACTGACATTAAAGGCTCCAATCTGTATTCCGCTCCATCTCCTCTCGATTATCCATTCTACTACTTTCCGAATGGCAAAAGTTTTCGTTTGGAAAACAGTTGCCATTCCTCTCATAGCGTAATGATACTTATTACTATCGTTTAATTATCATCCGACTTTCAAACTTTTTTATTCTTGGACCCATTGGTAAATAAAATATCCGTCAAACCTCTTTCAATGCACCCTGGATCACGCCATTGCTCACGCAAATGCGTTCTAAATGAAACTATGGGTATAAGTTCGTCCTTAGGTACCCACAATAGTGGATACTGCTCAGATAACATTTTAAAGATTTCTCTGTGAGTGAGAAGAAATTGCACTCATGGCACCTGTAATGCATAAACCTACACTTCTTTGTAGCCTGTATAGTTCTCGATGTGTGGACTTAACCATAGTCCGTCGCCATCAAACCACAGAGGCATAAGTGATGATTGCTCTGATAAGTGCTGTGTATATCCACTTTATTATTATTTAATTTTTAATATCAAATTGTACTTTTCTCAAATTACTTGTCTGCCTGTAGCTTTTACTAACTACTGTACTCCTACCTGTTATAATGTCAGTTTCTTCTTAATCTTATTGAATCTTCAAAACGCCAGATAGGCGCGTACGCCATACCCAACTGTTGCTTCGCGACTTAATCTTTCTATTTGGGTACTTGCAACGCTTCAGCTGCTATATTTGGCTTCATAGTTTTTATTTCAATTAAGATTCCTAACCAAAGCGGATCTATTAAAAGTGATATCAGTAGAACAGCTGATTTGATGTTCTTTTTTTTCGCCGTGTACATTCGAATGCCAGCACAAAATGAAATGACGACAAGTCGTCGTATGCTTCTAGCTTCAAATGCACGTCGGCTCTTCAACGCAGTTCATCCTTTTTTGTGTATTTTCTTTTTATTTGTATTAGTAATTTTATTTTAATTTTTCTTTTATATATTTTTTTATTCTTATTTTTATTTTTCCTTTCTATTTTTTTTTTTTGTCGTGACATTCTACAGTACAAAACTTTGTTGTTGGTCTAGTGCCATCACCTCTGATGAATGCGCCTTTTTTCCAACAAATGTTTTCTCAATTAAAAAAAAATAATAATTCGAAAATTATTCGACAAATGTTAAGTCAAAGAGAAGAGTAGAAAAATAAATATTTATTAGTGTGACTCTAATAATGTCGCCGAGTGTGTATACGAACTCACCGTACACGATGCGGTTTCGAACACTCATTTCAATTAGTACGTCATTGTTCTTTGATAAATGATGCTTTTGCCAAGTTTCCTTTTTGTGTGGCTATCCTGTCGGCCGAATTGTAGTGGTGTAGATACTCGTACAAACAAAATAATTTATAGGCGCTTGATAAATACTAGAATAATCTCGAACATTAATTGTAGTAGCATTGTGGTATAATTTTCGGTGCTCACGCTGGTTTTTGCTGGCGTTTAAGGAAAATCATATTAATAATTACTTTTGTCTGTATGAAATTATTAAAAATTATTTGATGCCAGGTTGGCAGCTTAATTGTGTACAGCACTCAAACACACAGAGGCTAGCAAAGTTGCGTTGAAAGATGCGACTTTAAGTTTAAAATTTAACTTTAGAGTATTGGGTATTGAATAATTTGGGTATTGATGGCTGTCGGTGCTTTTGGTTATGAAAATTGTATGAAATCCTGGCCTATTTTGAATATTTCGGAGGAAACAGTCCTTTACTATCTGTGTGAGTTCACAAGTCCGGATGCTGGGGGAATTCTCGATGTTTAACTTGAAAGGAATTGCAGAAATCGATGACATATGCAGATTCATAGTCAAATCAAGATAGTTCGACTAATAAAAAGCAGTGGTGTATCAAAATGGCACCTTTTGTCTGGTCTGGACTGTGTCACTCAGACAACACCTCAATCACCACAGCTTCTGGTTAGCTGTTTCACACAAGAGCCCCTCGAAAGTGAACAGGACCTTTTAAAAATAGGGTTAATATATTTTTTATTTTTTGTCAAAATTTTTTTTGTTTTTTATGAACTCTCGAAATCGAAAGCATATAAAATAAGAGTTTCATAATATCGGCAGGGATATACCGATTAAGGAGGTCGTTGCTCGGCTTCTGATTTATGCCCACGTTTCTTAAACGATTTTCTTTTATCGACAGTCGTATTTTTCTGCAAGGCAAAAAGCGTCACTTGTGTCAAATCAGGTGAATACGAACAGGGACTCATAGCAAAATGCGATTTCTTGTCAAAAAATCAGAAATAATTTTTGATTGTTCGGACGGCGCATTATCGTGCAAGAAACGCTAACCTCCTTCTGCTCGGTTATCTCGTCTATGACGCGTCAGTTATTATTATTAGAAGGCCATTACGCACTGCGACCAGAGCTGATCTATTGTGAAAGGCCTATTTTTGTAATCCTAGAGTTTTAAGCTTTTTAAAAATTTTAGCACAATTTTTGGTTTGTTGTTCCAAAGATTGCATGGAGATACTACGATACCACCAAGGTGATGAAGTCTCTGTCTGCCCAACGCAGGACATTCACAAAGCACATGTTCTGAGCTTTCTATGTCCATTTCGCAAAAGCGGCAGACATTGGTCACAGATAGACTAATATTATTTAGATGATACCTCAGGCTGCAAGCAGATCTACTCTGCTTGGTGATAGAAGCTTGTCAGATATTCCTTTGTTGGGACTTAGGAACAGTTTGGCTCGACGCTGACCGGCACAGTTTAGCCAGTGTGCAGCAAGTTTTTTTTCTTCCCATTTCCTAAGGAATTCAATAATGTGGCCTTTTGTGAGTCCACAGAAAGGCTCAGGACCAGTAAGTTGCATATTTGCTCTTTGTTTTGCAAGTTTATCGGCCATTTCATTTCCCTCATGTCCTTCATGTCTCGGAATCAGCCTAGTGTTACTATGTTGAGGTTTCCTAACGTGTTGAGAAGATTTAGGCAATCATTTACCAATTTAGAGGTGATAGTTGCTGATAGAAGGGCTTTTAGAGCCGCTTGGTTATCTGAAAATATGTAGATGTGAGTACCTCTCATTTTCCTGCTAAGGCATTCTCTCACACATATTTCAGCGGCATGTATTTCTGCCTGGAATATTGTTGGGTAGAGTCCCATCGGAATCGATTTTTTGATTTTAGGCCCATTGATTCCTGCCCCTGTTCTACCATTTTCCAATTTGGACCCATCCGTAAACCATAGCTGAGAGCCAGGTTTGAAAGTGATAGAATTAGTTCTCCAGTCTGTGTGTTCATTAATTATAACTTGGATGTTCCTGAAGAGTACTGGTTTGGGTGATAGTATATCATCCCTATGAAGAATGGGACTATGTAGGTAGTCTTTTAAAATGCATTAGTTTCATCCATTGGAATTAACTGTCCTTGAACGCTGCTCCATGAATCGCACAATAAACAGAAGATTTGTTTTTGTATTTTGTTCTGCCATAAGTTCTGTTACAAGTTAAACCCGTCATAGATATGAAATTATAATACATTTTTTAATGAAGTTAGTTTTATTTAATCATGTAAATATTACAAAAAAAAATTTAAATTTTCATTCGAAACGTTCACCATTTTAAACAAGCCTTCAAACGATTAGGTGTGGATATTGACGTCGCTGCTCAAAGTAAAGATTGCTTGAGATTCTCCAAATTTCTGTGAAGTCTGCGACAGGCCATGTTCTCCAATTCTGATCACAAACTGACTGTAGGCTCATGGACTCAGATCTGGACTTCCAGACGGCCAATCTTCTGTGGCTATGAACCCAATACTGTTTTTTAGCCACTGCTGGGTGGTTTTGCTTTATGGGTAGGAGCGGAATCTTGTTGGAAGATTCAATGCTCTCCATAGAAGAGAGTACTGCTCAACTGCTTTGCCACGTCGTCTAAGACATCCTCTTGTCACACTTTTGCCCCGGTCCTAACCCATTTTTCGCAGAAATGAGGAGATGTAACGCCTTTACAAGACAGTGGAGAGTGTCCAAACCATTACTGAATCTGAATTGTGGCCGCGCTGAACACTTGGAACAACAGTTTTTGGCGTCTTAGTTTTAGCATAGATTCTGTCGTTTTGCTTATAAAAAGTTTTTTTACCAGTGAAAATTTTCTCATCTGTGGAAAAAACAATTTCATGGCCGCGTGCCACCGAAGAAGCTGCTTGCATCTGTCGAGTCTAATTTTCTTCAAGCGCGTTGTCAAAAGCTGACCAGTTGAGGGACGGAAGGCTTTCATGTGGAGATCATCTCTAATTAGTCTTGACATGAATCTAGTCAATATATATTATTAATTTCCCTGGACAAGATTTTCTGTTCTCTAAGGGGACTTTTGCGAATTTTTTTTCGAACGGCTTTGCCACGAAACTACAAATTTGTTGTCGTCGTATGCATGTAAAATTTGTCACAGAATTTATGGCAAAACTAATTACTTTGACTCGACTTTGATTTTGCACAATATTGTAAAATAATTTAGGTTTTCTTCATCTTCATTCTTCGAATATTCTAAGTAATTCTTGAATACCAGTCAAATTGTGTGGAAAAAACTGAGCCAGCACTTTTTGTTGGGTCAAATATTATACCATATAATATGGGCTAATCTTTGATATAACTACAGAATAATTTTGATGGAATCCGTATATCATCATGAACTCTGCATAGCCAGAATTGTCAACACATGAAAGTTCATGTTTTTAACTTCCAGAAATATCTCTGCAATTAACAGGGCGACAATGAGAGTAATCATGATGGACTTCGCTCTTTTAAAAATCTGCTGGTCTGCAGACAGGCTGCGCTTAAGGCCCTGGGAGGAATGGCAAGTGTTTTCCAAATGGAAATTTTTGTCATTCAGAAAGTGGCAGAATGGATAATTGAGGGCAGATGGAGCAATCAGGCTGTTGCAAGACAGAATAAGCTTGTACTTATATGGGTTCTAGGACACTGCGGTGTTCAAGCGAGTGAAATTGCGGATGAATTGGCCAACTGTGAATCAGCGGTGATTCCACAGGGACCAAAGGCAGTAATCGGAATCAGCTCTGCAGGAATCGTGAGGTGGACCAGCGAGCATGTATGCAATTTATACCATATAAAGAGGGATGCTTCGGTCTAGAACTGCAAAGTGTTTTGTGATAAGCTCGAACAGAAAACTGTCGAACTTTCTTCTAAAACTCGGAAAAAAAGACGTTCGGTTGGTGGTCCATATTATTACAGGACATAATCCATAGGGTCAACATATGATCACCATTGAAATCATTGCACTGTTCATGTTCTCTGTGAGTGTCCTGTCTTTGCTAGAGCAAGGCCACTAATTTGGGCTTCCGATGTCATGAGAATGTGTTAAATTCGTTCGATCAAACTGGAGGATATTTTCAGCAGCTGCCACAGCTACTAACAGCAGCTATACTAATGTGGTCACCTGCAGATTATTGCATTCACTTAATTTTTCCAGCACTTGATGATTGAAGAACATGACACTAATTGAACTGAAAAATGATTATACGGCTTCCTACCAGAATTGTAACGGGTCTCTAAACTATTGATTATATCGCCGGCTGGTTCGCAGTCCGCATAATGTCTTCGATAGGAAATACAAAGAGGAGGCAGTTATGGAATCCATTCAATATTTCCTGTGTAAATGCTCTGCAATACAAAAACTCCATTTTACATAAGCTCGCAATCGCACAAAGAAAACAACAAGTGCCACAATGAAAGTTAAGCTGCATTTCCTTAGCTTAGCTGTGTGAGTGCTGCCACCTTCGATCGCCCGAAGGACCATGCTTAGCGTTAGGTAAATTGGAGGTGCCGAAAGTTTTTTTTTGGTTTGTCGGGACAACTTGCAAGTACAGCACTCAGCCAACATTAAGTCTATTGTACTGCACTCGGGTTCCCCTTTTAAATTTCTTTAAATCTACCCCACCTCTGAAGAAATCTGAGTAGATCTGGTGGTGCCAAGGAGCCAAGGTGGTCGTTTCTTAACACATCATTGCCAAAAACCTCAAGCCTGATTCGAGTGAAGGCCGGGCAGACGCACAGAAAGTAGTCCGCCGTCTCATACTTCTCTCGACATGCTGGACAGAGCGCGCTGTCTGAGATTACTACCTTTTCCATGTGCTTTGACCATAGAAATTGGCTCGTTATCAGTTCAACTAGCTGCCTTCAGTCCCTTCTGCTTAATGCCAAGAGGATCTGCAACAGTCGGTCGTACATGACAACTAACATCAGGTAACCCACTTGTTAACCGTGACTTTGATGGCTGCAGAAGGGAGTGCCAAGCAAGTCAACAAGTAGGCGCCAGAGCCTATCCTAGCTAAAGAATCAGAGGTCTCGTTACTCGTAATAACCACGTGACCCGGGACCCATGTTAGCATCCGGATATTATGTCTACCAACATAGTTCAGCCTGGATTTACAGGACTCAACTACCCTTGAAGTGGTCGGAGGGTTGTCTTATGCCATGAGCGCAGTTTTGCTGTCGCTGCAGACCCATACAGATCTGCCCCTCCGCCTGTTTTCCACAACAATGAGTCTTACTGTAACTTCCTACGGGTGAGCTCCTTTACGCGCTTATTAATTTGAGTTCTTAAGCTCCAAGGCTGGTTAGCGTACATCAGTGTCGTACGGCTAAACACCTTTGAATAAAATTATAAAGTCTTGTGGCTCGGTGAGTCGTGCATACACTCTTGTTTGAAGACTTTAATGCGATGCGTGGCGCAGGCATCATGTCTGTAGTTAAGTTTACCATTTCATAAGCGCACTGAGAGATGCCGTGATCTGTTCGGCAATTGAAATCATAAATGAAAATGGCTCCGGAGAACCGCATCTTCGAGCATCTGCCCAATGTAGACACAATACCGCCGCTAAGCCTGATTGGATTCATAAAAATATCGAGTTGCTTAAGGATATGTAAAGCTAGGAGTGGGAAATCTTTTCCTGCCACAAGAATGGGCCTATGTGACCATCGAGTGTGCACGTTTTGAAAAGTAACTCGTTCCATCTAAGACAGCCCACTGGTCATTTATGTTTTCAACACACTAAAATCTGCCAGAGCATGAACCGCATTACGAAGTATGCGCTTGGTTCATCTATTGAAAGATTTCGCTGAAAATTTTTCTAAGTTTACAATAAAGTTTACATTGGAGCAAAATGTGTCATTATGACGATGAGTACTGTCAGACACACATCAAAAAGTTTTTATTTACTCCTAGTGAGTATCTTTTAGGGAAAGGCTCCTCAAGAAAAACTCAGTTCGCAGGCAGTACCCTATGACCAGAAAGTACCGGGAATGTTTAAATAAAATAAAACAAAATATGACTCGTCTAAAGCAACGCACATGTGCCAACGTTTAACCCAGTCCTCCATGCACCCCTGGTAGGCCGACGAAGGTATAGCCTTCAGCTCCTTCGTCGCATTCTCTTTGATCTCCTCTATCGACTGATATCTCCTTCCACGAAGTGGAAGGGGTAACTTGAACTTCGGAAGCAAAAAAGTCGCTCGGGGTCACATCAGGTGAATACGGTGCTTGCACGATGGTATTTACCTGGTGTTTGGTCAAATAATCTAGCATAATTTGGGCTCGGTGTGATGGCGCGTTCATTCATGCAAAATCCAAGAATTGTTTGCCCACATTTCTGGCCGGCCAGGTAGACACTAATGATCCGATGGCGCTATTAAGTGACAGATGTGGGTCTTAAAGTCCTACTACCATAAGAAAAAAACATAGACCGATTCCCACATGCGCGGTTCGTTTAAATTAAAAATTCCCGGTATTTTTTGATCATAGGGTATAAAAGGGTAGGTCCCTCGGTTTGTGGAACAGTATCAAGACGAATGCCACAAATTTTAGGAGGAGCTCAAACACATAACACAGGTGTACATAAATTACTTACTTCAGAGCGCACCTACTTCACATTCAACGCATACGCACACCATTGCCCGCCTTATGCTGGGTTCACACAGCTATGCGCATTCCTTTTATTTCACTTAGTTTTTTACCTTTCTACAATTTTTTTGTCGCGCACAATCGACAGCAATGAACTAAATAAAAGTCAATTACATCGTAAACTTCTCGCTTTACTGACAGTATTTTTTTATAATGGAGCTTTTTTCGCTGGCAGACGCGAACTTTTTTCCACAGATTTAAAACTTTGCCATTGTTAATGGCTGACCGACGAGCGCATGGCTGAGCATTGGATTATGAGCGCCCCCTTCTATAAACATTTCATTCTTTTATTTCGCATTTTTTACAAAAGCTTTTGTTGCAAACTTCACTAGTATTTTTTTTATGACTCCACATTATTGCTTTGGGTTGTTTTTTATAGTTTTTTATTTATCTTTTTTTGTTTTTTTTTTTACTTTTAACTTTTAAAACTCGTATCTCACAATTTATATGCGTTGATACCTGCATATGCACCTGCCAATAGAGAAATCGAATTACGCACATACATATGTACGTAAGTATTTAAAATAATGAAATGTAAAACATATACTTTGAGAGGGTGTCATAAATTTGAGGACACATGTGGACTGGTTTTTGCCGCATTACTTTTTTTACATGGGAACGCTTTTGTAGTATTTTTATGTGAATAGCTTTAAAACATAGCTTATTAAAAATGTGACTTGAAATAAATATTCTGTACATATTTTTAGTTACAAGCAGAGTTACCACCAGTTGTCAGAGCGGTGCACACTGTTCTCGATGCCGGTGGACAATCGGGTGCCTGTCGTTAGCTTCGGTAGGAAGTATGACGTTTTGATCCCAGATAGAGATCAATGGTTAAGTCCAGAGAACCTATTAATGAGATATCAGCACACTTTCTACATCGACAGATCCAAAACCAGTGATGGAAGCCGATCTGGATGGTATTTAGACGAAGACACTAAGTACTAGGGCGGGTCGATTTAAAAATCGCTCATTGCTCTGTGAAAATCGTATTCTAGGGACCAAAATAAGAAACTTTGCCGAAGGAACCATACCTCTAAAACGAATTCTGATGCCCCCCAATTTGGGTCGAACGAAAAATCCCACTTTGACCCATTTAGAGTGCTCCAATCGAGTCCAAAGGTATGACCGACCCCCACTAACTTTGGACGGCCAATCCACCCATGCCAGTGGCATACCCCCTGGAACTCCCCTGGGGGTTCCCCATACAATCATTTCAAAATATCACCATTTTTGGCCTTTACATGAGAAAAGAAACTAAAAAGTTCGACCCAAATTGGGGGACATTAGAATTCGTTTTAGAGGTATGGTTCCTTCGGCAAAGTTTCTTATTTTGATCCCTAGAATATGATTTTCACAGATCAATGGGCGATTTTTTTGCCTCCCCACAAATCGATCCGGCCTACTAAGTACTCCTATGCCACAGGACAGATCACCACGGTATTCCTTACGGAAGTCTATGCCCTCTTGAATGTGGCGTACTGACTAATTGAGAAAAAGTGGCGGGGCAACAGTATTGGAATTTGTAGTGACAGTCAAGTTGCACTGAAAGCCCCTGCTAACCCACGCTGTTCTTTGAAGTTAGTCGATGAATGTAAGACAAAACTTAAAAGTGTTGCAAAACACAACAAAGTTAGTCTTATTTGGGTGCCTGGACATTGTGGTATTGCAGGGAACGAGCACGGAGCACTCTAAATGGGTCAAAGTGGGATTTTTCGTTCGACCAAAATTGGGGGACATCAGAATTCGTTTTAGAGGTATGGTTCCTTCGGCAAAGTTTCTTATTTTGATCCCTAGAATACGATTTTCACAGAGCAATGAGCGGTTTTTAAATCGACCTGCCCTACTGAGTATGGACAAAGTTCATACTCTTCCTTTTCCGGATCTCTTAAAATTCATCTATGATTCCAAGATATTTGTGGAAAAGTGACCTCAAACTAATGTATCCGTTTTTACCATCACTTTTTATCTTTCCTATCTTTATTCTTTCTACTGATATCTATACGGGTGTAGTACAATGGTCTACTGACTGAGTGCTTGGACTTGTCCAGCCCCCCACAAATCTAATCTAATCTTGAGTTTTCTAAAGTATTCATTTCAAATATTTTGCTTTTTCAAAAGAATATTTTTATTGCATACAGCCGTTCATTTATGTATTTCTCTTGAAGAGTTCGCTGTAATTGCTTTGCGTTTTAGTAGAAGCGCTGATATCTTTCTGAGAAATATACTTAAGAACGATTCGGTTTCGTCCATAATTTTCTGGATTGTTTTCTGTTTTATATTGTAACTGGCAAGCAAGTAAAAAATAAAGCATCTGCAGTATTCCTGCGTCACTTTACTTCAGTTGAAACGATTCATTAATGTCGACTGGAAAAAAATGCTCCGCAGCTCTTCGAAAAGCAATCAAAGAGTTGCAAAAGACCGGACTATCCGGCAGTGATATTGCAACACAATTAAATGCTTCAAAAACGCTGGTATTGAAAGCCTGGAAATATTTTTCTCAGTATAAAACAGCAGAAAACGTTCAAAAAAAAAAAGAAAGCGCGTTAGATTGTCGCAACAGGATCCCAGAAAGATTGCTACCGACATTCATCGTTCAATTTTTGTGCATTTGAAAAATCCAATAACGAAAAAAACAGTTGCGCTTCGATTGACAGCAGCACGGCTTCACCGTCAATTGGCACGGAAGAAGCCATTAGTAACAGCAGCGCAAGGACAACGCCGAACTCTCGAACGCGTATATCCTGAACTCAAAATCAGTGGCGTTATATTTTATTCAGCGGTGAAGAGAAAATAAATAAAGTCGGTCCAAATGGTAGGAGGTACGTGCGGCAGTCAAAATGTGCAGTATTCGTTCCCAAGTTTGTCTCACCAATCATAAAGCACGGGGAAGACTCAATCGTGGTGTGGGGTTGCTTTCCGTGGAACGGTGTTGGCCCAATTAATCCAATTAATCATCAATACAGGTGCGGTAAGGACGTTCAGATAAATGAAAGTTCAGCCAAAATGAAAAATTCTTTTTGTTTTAGTTTTTACTCCTCGCAATGCCAGGGCGTCACTGCGTTTGTAGACAAGATTATCATCACCTCTTGATGATAATCACTTTATATTCCTTACTGACTTTTTATTTTTACTTCTTAATGCACTCATCTGTTTTACTAGAAAAACATAAATACTGAAACTAAAAGCAAAGAAGAAAGCGCAAAAAATGCGCTTAAAACATTAAACTTTCCGCAGCCGCTTGTATGGAAAGTGAGTACTGAGTAGTTAAAACTTAAGTGAAAGTAGAAAAAAGGTGAGTAAAGTTTACTTTTATTTACATTTGGAGTTTCTTTTAAACTTGTCTTCAATGCATAACTTGTAAGGGTGTTCAGCGTGAGAAAAATGGGTTTCTATTAGCGGTCGCCACTTGGCTGGCGGCGAGTGTCAAAAAATAATGACATTTTTTCTTTTACACTTACTTTGAGCCCAATAATCAAAAGGGCTTTATTGGCTTTCAAATTATTTCAAATACTTTGAAGAAAGTATAGTTCTGCATTCGCTTGAACTAATTTTTAAAGCGCTTTTGCCACTCAGAAGTGGACACCTTCAAAACGAACTGTTTCAAGGCTTCAAAAGATTCTCACTTGTAGAAAAACGTTGATCTCGCATTTTATTTTTGATGTTTCGGAAAAAAAGAAGCCATTACATGCCAAATCATGGCTCAAAGGCGGATGACCCATTAAATCGATCGTTTGATGTCTCAGTATTAAAGTCCCATTTATGTCCAAGGAAGCCTCTATCTCGCGACATATCACATGACGATCTTGCGTTGTCAATTGACGTTCAGCGTCAGTTATTGCTACTCTCAGTTCTATTTACCCACATCTGGGGCCATAATGCTTGTAGCCAGTTTCCTGCTAAAGGCTCGTCTTCTTATGTCTTATGTCAAAGCCTCCGCTTCGTTGTATTGAGTCGAGCTCTATCTTTTTTCTCCGTAATATGCATTCAATGCCGATCGCATTGGTCGGCGCGATGTCGCCAGTCTGCTCCCTCAGAGCATCCCTTTCGACGACCCATCTGGCGCAATTAAAGAACGCGTTTTCGGAGTCATATTTCGGTGCTTCACAGTATGAGCACCTGGGATCATTTAACTTACCACCCATGCTGTATAGCTATTTCTGGAAGTATCCGTGGCCCGAGAGGAACTGATTCTTGAAATAACCCACTTCCGTGAAGTTATTTTGAATCCATTTACCTATTGTAGGAATCAGCTTCACTGCCCATCTTTCACTCGAATCAGTGTACCATCGGCTTTGCCACCGCTACATGGTTTGGCATCTCCATTCTGCGGCATTGGTGGTTGCGTGTTCTTTCCTAGAGTCCCTCACATTCATTCGTTCCCCGGCCGTGAGGTCGATAGTTAGCTCCCCGCTGATGACAAAAACTGCTGCGCCTGAGGCATTGCGGTGGCCTGAAGTAACTCTAAGTGCCGCTGTTCGTTGTACGGCCTCCAGTGCTTTGCGCTTGGTTTTGCAGTTTAGCGCATCTCCCATATTTCGCCCCTACTTTTATATCGCACCCTAAATATAAAAGGGTCACAACTCAAAATGTACCTTCTACTCAAATATGAACGAGACGTTATCAATATAACGGTCCGCGGATGACATATGGCAAAAATAAATTTTTTGTTTTTTGGTGGGACTGTTATAAGCTTACATGGCAAATTTCAGCGTGATATGTCACATAGTTTGTTTTCTGTGCTACTGTAAACAAGTCAAGCTCGAGTGTGGAAAATTTTGAGTTGTGACCCTTTTGTATTTAGGGTGCGATATGTGCATTCAAGTTAGGAGCTCGGTGTTTTTAAATCCACTAGGGCGTATGTGTAACTATTATAAAATACAAAAAACAAAAAAACATTAACTTCTTAGTTTAGAAAATTAGAAATTTGAGAGAGAGTGTTTAAAAACACTATTTGGTGTCAATAAAGGCAGTAATTAAATATGATGTAAAAATTAAATTTATAATAGGAATAGAAAAGTTAATTTTTTTATTTTTTCTAAGTTGATGCAGCACTAGAATTTCCATTTTAATTTTCAATTTAACACCCATGAAATACTGAAGTTAGCTGCGCTATTATTGATCAAAATTAACTGACGATATAATTTTATTTTCATCAAAAAAATTTAATACTTCCGCACAGAAAATTTGATTCGCTCTTATTGTGGAACTATGCAGTTATTAATTTACATTTTCCGGTTTTATGTTTAGAAAATTGACAGTGTTTACTAAATCAACCATTTTTTTTGCGTTCATTTAGCCAGCATTTAAATCGTACGTTATTTTACAGTCAAGCGTAGAATTATTTTTGTAAATTCTTATAGGCGTACTGAATCTGTCGGTTCGTGTGCTCCCACTTGCCCTGTAGGAAACGATTGAGATGGTGAAATATATTTCTAGTTCAGGACTAATGATTCTTTGTACAACTGTGAAGCAGGCTTTGTAGCAGTCTGTGGCAAGCACAGCTGTAATACTCGTACTCACATCAGTCACATCACAATATTGGTCACAATACTCAGGCCGGTGTTTGCTTCTTCAAAGGTGGCGAGTACTTTCAATAGCAATCGATGCTTGTACCGGTGCATGTTTAACTGGTCGTGCGGTTACATTTGGCTGGTCATAATTGTTTTTTTTTTTGCGGATGAGGGGGTTTAAATACCAAATGTTATACGTTTTATCAAAGCCCAACGGTATAGATGGATTGGGCACGTAATGTGAATGTAGAAAGAACGAAATGCAAGAAAATCAGTTAGTTTATCACCGATTGGAGGAAGAAAATGGGGATGTTCAAGAAAAAGATGTTAGATGATGTTGATTCAGATTCAGAGCTGAAGCTATGGATAGAATAAAGTGGAGAAAATTGTTGATGAAGCCAAGGGGCACTACGGACTGTAAAGAAGAAGAAAAAGAGTAAAAAGAAGAAGAAGAAAACAGAAGTAAAAGCAGAAGAAGAGAAGAAGAAGAGAAGAAGAAAAGAAGAAGACAAGAAGAAGAAAAAGACGAAAAAGGAAGAAAAAGCAAAAAGGAAGATGAAGAAAATAGAAGAAGATAAAAAGGAAGACGAAAAATAAGAAAAACAAGAAAGCGAAAAATAAAAATAAGAAGAAGAGGAAGAAAGAGAAGAAGAAGAGGAAAAAGAAAGAAGAAGAGGAAAAAGAGAGAAGAAAAGAAATAGAAGAAGACGAAAAATTAGAAGAGAAAGAAGGAGAAAAAGAAAGAGAAAAACAAGAAGAAAAAGAAGAAGGAAAAAAAGAATAAAATGAAGAAAAAGAAGATGAACAAGACAAAAAAAAGAAACAGAGGAATAAAAAGAAGAAGAAGAAACAGAAGAATAAAAAGAAAGAAAAATAAAAAAAGAAGAAAAAGAAAAAGAAGAAAAAGAAGAACTAAAAGGAGACGAAGAAGGATGAGAAGAAAAAGAAGAAGAAAAAGAAAGAAGAAGTAGGCAAAGAAAAAAAAAGAAGTTAAAGAGAGACGACGTATAAAAAAGAAAAACATATTATAAGAAGAAGAAAAAGAAGAAAAAATAAAGAAGAAGCCGACGAAAAAGAAAACGAAGAAGCCAAAGAAAAAGAAGAAGAAAAAAAAGTAGAGGAAAAAGAAGAAGAAGTAAAAGAAGAAGAAGTAAAAGAAGAAGAAGAGGTAAAAAAGAAGAAGAAATAAGAAGAAAAAGAAGAAGAAGAAAAATAGAAGAAGAGGAAGAAAAGAAGAAGAATAAAGAAGAAAAAGAAGAAGAGAAGATGAGGAAGAGAAGAAGAAGAAGAAGAAGAAGAGAAGAAGAAGAAGAAGAGAAGAAGAAGAAGAGAAGAAGAAGACAAGAAGAAAAAGACGAAAAAAGAATGAAAAAAAGCAAAACGGAAGAAGAAAAAAATAGAAGACGATAGAAAAGAAGACGAAAAATAAGAAAAACAAGAAAGCGAAAAATAAAAAAAAAGAAGAAGAAAAATAGGAAAAAGAAGAAGGCAAAATATATTATGAAAAAGAAGAAAAAGAAGCAAAAAAAGTCGAAGAAGAAAGAGAAGAAGACGAGGAAAAAGAAAGAAGAAGTAGGCAAAGAAAAAAAGTAAAAGAAAGAAGATGAATAAAAAGAAAAAAAAGAAGAAGAAGAAGAAAAGGAAGAAAAAGAAAAATTAAGAAAAAAAGAAGAAGAAGAAGAAAAAAGAAAAAGAAGAAGAACAAGGATAAAAAGAGGCAAAAGGAAGAAGAAACCAATAAGTAAAAAGAAGAAGAACAAATAGAAGAAGACGATAAAAAAGGACAAAAAAGAAGAAGCGAAAGAAGCAGAAAAAGAAGAAGAAGAAAATAGAAGAAGACAAAAAAAAAGGATGAAAAAGAAGAAGAAGAAAAATAAGAAGAAGAAATAGAAGAATAAAAAGAAGTAGGAGAAAAAAGTAAGAAGAGGGAAGGAAAGAAAAAAAGAAAGAAAAGTAAGAAGAACCATAAAAAAGGACAAAAAAAGGCAAATACGTCAAAAAAGTATTAAAAACAGTACATTTTTTTTGCTATCAAACAAGAAAAACTTAATCTGACCAGCAAGCTGTAATAATTTGATTCCACCGGGCTTATTTCTATAGATATTTTTGAAAAGTAAATTTTATGTTAACAAATCAAACACTATAAAAAGGTTCAAAGATAATACATATTCGAGTTGAAATGGTTATGCGAGTACGTAATCTGCGAAAATTCAAAATTCGCGATACGCGTTTTGAACACACCTTATATATACATAGTCCGAGGTATAGGGTGTTTTTTTTAGAGGTTAGGTTTTCAAGTTGGCACTACTTTTTTCGTAGATGGTCTTTTTGACAGCTGTCACTTGATTTATGCTCAGTTTGGTTTGCCATTTCATAATGAATAGACTTACACCTGAACAACGTTTGCAAATCGTGCAAATTTATTACGAAAATATTGGTTCGGTTCGCGCGACGCATCGAAGAAAATTTTGTTCAGCGATGAAGCTCACTTTTGGTTGAATGGGTATCATTTTTAAAACATAATGGCAAACCCTTATCTTTATAATAAAGCTAAATTCTTGGCCATAACATTAAATTATATACGTTTTATTTCATCTTGAAAACCTAACCTCTAAAAAAAACACCCTATAGTAGTAAGATGATGAAAAATCCCAAAAAAGAGCTCGTTTTCGTGCTACTTTTTTTGTTAGTACCAAAGTTTTCACTATTTTTTTCATATTCGAATTTATTTTAGTGATTTAAGCCTATATAAATTAAGCATATAAATATTGCCCCCAAATAATAATACAAACATTTGTTTTTTCTATTTTCAATTATAAATTTAGCTGGTATGGCTACTTGAAGTTACCTCTATTCAAAAAATGATTGACATGATCCTTCAAGGTTGGGGGATTGGAACCAAAAAAGAGTTTTTAGTTAAGAGTAAGCCTTTGAGTAGTAGCTTTAACGTGAACTGCAATGCTTGAAATCCGCAAAAAATAAATTCAAAATGGCGAATTTTAAAATTTTGATCTTTTTAACCTCAAATTGTTAAAAAAAGTGTAATATTAAATAATAATTTTGATTGTAGTTCATTTTATAAAGGATTAATCGCGATCGGATGAATAGTTATTTCTGAATCGTGTCAATCAGGTGATAAAACGTAAAACTCGATCCATGGACCTTCGGTGTGCTTGAGACGCTTAAGTTGTTTTGCGTTTTTCGTCCTGAACTCGATAATATTTGAACGATACTAGCAAAACTGGTAGAAAATGAACAGCAGTTTGTTGAAAGAATTGATTGGTTGCTAGTTACTCGCGTAGCAAAAAAAAAACGATGAAAATAAATGGAAAAGAATATCTAAAACTTACTTCAAACTTGTTTGAAAAAAAAAATAGTTATGAGTTCATGAGGGAAATGCTTTGAAACGCCCCTTAATTTCCCTACAGGGGTTGTATGGAAGTATGCATGGGATTGCGCATCAATTATAGATATAAAAACTAGTCGCATTTGAAATTCTAACCAAAAATTCCATATGAAATGAAGCGAAAGTCAAACAATTCAATAGAAAATAAGAATTTAGCAAGGCAAACGAAGTGAAAAATTGGGAGCTGAACTGAAAAACAAATCTTGTCAAACATAAATTCCTTCAAATGGGTGGGGGAAATCAAAAGGATACAAATGCACTGAAAACATTAAATTATGAAATAAAATAAATTCATTTGACTTTAAAGCTTCAATGGACTAAATTAAAAAATAGATTTTAATTTCTTATACTCACTCCATGATATTAATACGAGTATGAATAGCAAATGAAAGAAATATGCCCAGCTATTAAAAAACAAAGAACTTTAAACTTTAAAGACTTTCATCTTTTGAAAAATGTATCCTTAAATATCCGTGAAATTTCCTAAAGAATTATTTGGATTAAGAAAAATATACGTAAAAGGCCTCTTTATACATTTGTATTAAGATATACCTCAAATTTGTTCTTTTTGCTGTTTTATAAAAACGTAAAGAAATACATATTTTAAATTTCATCCCATGAAATCAAGTATACGCAACGTATAACTCTGTTTACATTGTCTTCTTGGATTTTTAAAGTATTCTAAAAAATTAAATCGATGAGAAATTGAAAACTACAATTGTAACATTACCCCACCCTATGATCAAAACGTACCGGGAAGGTGATGTTGACTGTTTTCTTCGATTGCCAAGGCGTAGTGCACCATGAGTACCTTCCATCGGGCCAGACAATCAATAAAGAATATTATTTATCCATTTTGAAGCGTTTGTGTAGACTACGTTTGCTGTACATTGCAAACGGCCGGAAATGTGGGCAAAAAATTCTTGGATTTTGCATAATGATAAAGCGCCATCGCACCGAGCTCAAATTGTGCTGGATTATTTGGCCAAACACCAGGTAAATACCATCGTGCAAGCACCGTATTCACCTGATATGGCCCCGTGCGACTTCTTTTTGTTTCCCAAGTTGAAGTTACCACTTCGTGGAAGGAGATTTGAGTCGATAGAGGAGATCAAAGAGGATGCGACGAAGGAGCTGAAGGTCATCCCTCGGCCTACCAGGGGTGCATGGAGAACTGGGTTAAACGTTGGCAAATATGTGTCGCTTCAGACGGGTCATAGTTTGAAGGTGATAAAATAAATTTGCCTGAAATTTATCTCTGTTTTGTTTTATTTAAACATTCCCGGTACATTTTGATCATACGGTATACTAGGACGGGTCGATTTAAAAATCGCCATTTGCTCTGTGAAAATCATATTCTAGGGATCAAAATAAGAAACTTTGCCGAAGGAATCATATCTCTCGAATTCTGATGTCCCCCAATTTGGGTCGAACTTTTGGGTAGGGGCAAATTTTGAAAAATCCCACTTTGACCCATTTAGAGTGCTCCAATCGAGTCCAAATGTATGACCGACCCCCACTAACTTTGGACCCATGCCAGTGGCATACCCCCTGGAACTCCCCTGGGGGTTCCCCATACAATCATTTCAAAATATCACCATTTTTGGCCTTTACATGAAAAAATCAGCTAAATGGCTATGTTTTTTCTTTATTTTTATTTACTTATAATAATATTTATTATTTATTTATAATAATATCTATTTTTTCTCTTAAGAAATTTTTTTAGTCAAAATATATGTAAATGAAAAAATTAATTTAAGTGAGTTATTGAAAAGAAACTAAAAAGTTCGACCCAAATTGGGGGACATCAGAATTCGTTTTAGAGATGTGGTTCCTTCGGCAAAGTTTTTTATTTTGATCCCTAGAATATGATTTTCACAGAGCAATGGGCGATTTTTTTAAGGTAATACTGTACTTTGCTCGAAAGTAAACATGCATCAAAATATTATTCCATCTAACGATATTTCGCAGCACTAATACTTTTGCAGTTGTAATATTGGTCTTGATTTATTGGTTCACTTGAATAGAGACACTAATCAAATAAGAGAAAATAATAACAAATATACGATTTTTGTTTTTACATTTATTATTTAATTATATTAGTAGCTTGTACCACCACCTTATTTATAATTTACTTCGTAAATACGTTAAGGAATGGATTTATAGAAACTTTCCAAATAGACTAATGAAATTTCAGACCAGGCCGTTTTAAAGTTTCGAATTAAAGCATTTTTGTCTTCAAATTGTTGCCCATTCTCATAAACCTTATAAGAAAGCCATTCCCATAGATTTTCAATGATATTCAGATCTGGAGAATACGGTGGCCAAGCTAAAGTTCAACGTGTTGGGACGCAATCCAAGTTTTCACCACACGTGAGGTGACCTTTTGATAGGTCCAAATGTTTCACGAATCGCAAGAAAAGATAGATCAAACAGAGCTTTGTAGTTGGTTCCTGATATTTTGAAGTCTTCAGTTTTCAATGTATGTTCCTGGCACGATTTTGCTCCCCATAGCATAACAACACCTTCACGGCTGTGATGTCGACTCAAGTATCTTTCCGCCTTTCTTAAGTGAATGAAATAGTAATTGTTTTCAACCGGCCCATAATTGCAATTCATTCAGCCCATTTAGATTGAACTTTTCGTCACTAAAAACTATTGTTTTCCATTCCTCTGGATTTTTTGTTTGTACTCGTAACAGAACTCGAAGCCATATGGTTCCTCGCAAAATTGAGACGGCGCTTTTTGTGAAATTTATTCAATGGTCGTTTTTTTTTTAATTTTGTATGCTTCAGTTGGGGCGCTTTTAGAATAGCCGTTTGAGCGGTGGATTTGTTGGCTGAACATTTGCCATTTCTTTAATTTTTGCTTTTGGAATGGCGGAATTTGATGCAATCCTAAGGATTTTGCTACTTTCTTTCGGTGTCAAAGCTATCGCAGTTCTACCTTTGTAGTTCATACCATAGAATGAACCTTGTTACATGTGAAGACCCGCAACGTTAATTTTTATCGCATGGTGTAATGGTAACGCCGTGATTTGATTTCTGATCCTTTCAAGAGAATTGCGGCTCAAATCAAAATTGTATTAATTAAAAGAATTACGTCTATTAAATATTTGTACTGAAACATTTGCTACGTAAAGAAATTAGTCAGCACTGTACTGTCAAGAAAAATTTACGGAAGTTTTTGGTAACTTCAAAGTTGCGCTTTATTATATTAAAATTTAATATACTTTAAAACTGCATAGCAAACATTTTTTTTTAGAAATTCTAATTAATCTTCGTAGAATTTAAACGTGGAATTGAGATGAGAAGTGTGTGGAATGTTTCCACTTTTTCTAATTTTTGTATACAACTTCAAATTTAGATTAATATAGTTTTTGTTGGACAATGAATTGCACTTTCAGAAAAAGAAAAATAGTAAAAACTGGTCAAAATGTATTAAAATGAACTTACTGCCATTTTTCTCGTGCTGTATTTCCGATAAAGTATAGTATTCTATCACAGAGAGATCGTTGGTTCGAATCTCGGTGAAAGCAAAATTAAAAAAAAAAAAAACATTTTTCTGATAGCGGTCGCCCCTCGGCAGGCAATGGCAAACCTCCGAGTGTATTTCTGCCACGAAAAAGCTCCTCATAAAAATATCTGCCGTTCGAAGTCGGCTTGAAACTGTAGGTCCCACCATTTGTGGAACAACATCAACACGCAAGCTACAAATAGGAGGAGGAGCTCGGCCAAGCACCTAACAGAAGTGTACGCGCCAATTATTTATTTTTATAGTATTGTGAAAACAAACTTGCGGCAATGTGGCAAAATTGAGAATTAAACCAATTAAACATTTTAATTTTTTTTTTAATTATTCTTAAGACTACTAGGTTGGTTGTTTAAAGTGATGATTCATCCAGAATTCAATTAGGGTTTCCATTTTGTTGCCACTTTTTCGCTACCAAAAAGCTATACGGATATTCCTGCACGACTATGTATTTCCAGTCTGTGCAATTGAGAAACCTTTTAAGTTTGTTTGCGTCTATGCTGGCAAGCTCTTCGAGGTTTTCAAAAAGCGGTTTGCCAAGGGTTAACATCCTCGCCTTCTATAGGGCAGGACATTCACAGAGGAAGTGGAAGATAGTTTCCTTTTTCTCCGGTTGATACACATTTTGGCTGCCTGCTCTCCTATGGATCAAAAGCCAGTTATCACCGTCGTCAGCCCTCAGGCATCACTTCGTTTTATATTTAAAAATGTTGACCTTTATTCGTGGTTATAAGTGGACCATAATGTTCTGCTAACTTTACATGTCGTCTAATCCCTGTATTTACAATCCGTGATTCTTAGGTATTTTGAAGAGATTGCTTTCTTGATTACACCCAGTAGTTTGGGTACCGATTCGGCAAGAATGTTACTTATGGCAGATCTTCCTCTTGCCAGTTCGTCTGATATTTAAGTTCTCTTAATGTTCCGATGTGCCAGGGCCCAGATGAAGTTAACCTTATGGTTTACGCTCAAGGTGTTAAGGCGATTCCTGCTTCGCTCCACCAGTTTAGAGTTAGATGTAGCCGAATCCAGTGCCTGAATTGCAGCTTGTCTATCGGAAAGAATAGCGGCATTGCCCTTCAATGAGAAGTCTGCGTTTAGTAGCCTACAAGTTTCCTCTATGGCCAATATTTCCGCTTGGAAGACACTGCTAGTATTAGAGAGACAAACAGATTTTTCAATTCTAAGTTTAAGAGAATATACTCTATACCAGCTCCAATACCATGATCCATCTTTGAACCGTGTAGACTGAAGTGTCAAAGTTGTTAAGTAAAAGTCCCTTACTCGATTCCTTCTTAGATGGAAAAAGAGTGGCGAAATTCCTAATGAATGTCACCATTGGGACGATGTAATTAGTCCTCCCCGAGGTTAACTGAATTTGTCGCAATAATAGACTGGCAATACCATAAGCTTTTTTCGTTCCAGCAACCCGCTTGATTTCACCTAAGTGCACTCATAGTAGCCATTTTCTTGATACGTCGATCTAGCGGAATTACATGAGTCGATGCATTAAGAGCCTCCTTCCCAAGGACATGATCTAGATGCACCGTCCGCAATTGCACAAGTTGATATTTGTATTCTGTTAAGTATTTTAATATTGGGATCTCTTATTCTTCTAATCAAAAGCTTTCCACCAAACTACTGATCCGTATGGTAAAATTGGTCGTATAACCGACTTATACAGCCATAACTTATACAGACTCCTAACTATTTTTGAAGTAAACAGGAAAATAAACTTCTACAAAATTCGAGTCTTTTTTTTTTTTGCTTTCTATAAGGAGGAACCAGCAAAAGCCTAACTCCGGCAGTGTAGGAGTCTAACCCGAACTAAATCGCCTACCATCAAAGTACCGATCCCACCGGTTATACTGTCAAGTATTTAATTCGAGAGTGGTGTTACGCTTTAAAAGTCAACTATGGCACGCCGTCCATCGAATTTTTAAATTTTTGTGAGCACTTACCTTTTATAAACGAGCATTTTTTTTTTATTTGTAGCTTGAATATTGCAAACATGGCAATTTTGAAAGCTTCAGTTATGTAGCAGGTGAACGTAATTTTAATGCAATTTCGCCCATTTTTAATACCGATCTGCCCTTGAGCAAAGGTAACATGCTTACCGAGTTTCGCTGATATATTGAAATGTTTTCTCGAGTTAACTGGTGTGCTGACAGATGAACAGCTAAATTTGGTGGCACCTCTTCTAATTCCTTACACTTTAAGTTGTGACACTAAAGATGTACTTATTTTAATTAAATTCTTGGCTGGAGCAATATTTATCGATGATTGGAAGCTGACTTTAGTCACTTAAATTTACAAAAGCACCAATTTCCAATTTATTTGCTGTCTCTAAACTTTTTGAATGTGTTGTCAAAGACAAGTTATAACGTTAGTTAAAACATCTAATTAGTTCTAGCAAGTATGGTTTCGTACATAGTTGCAAGATCTACGTTATCTAACTTATCATTTTTTTCTGTCCCGCAGGCTTCCAGAGTGGGTTCCAAATTGACGCGGCCTGCACGGATTTCTCTAAAGCCGTCGATAAAATCCCCCATATGATTTTAGTAACTAAATTGGCTTGTCTCGGTTTTCATTCTACGTTCCTTGATTGGATTCGATCCTATTTAATTAAGAGGTGCAGTACTGTAGTTATCGATAGGGTTTCTCCGAAACCACTTGTGGTGTACCTCAGGGTAGTATTTTAGGAAGTTTTTTTTCTATTAATGATATCTGTTTGTGTTTTTCCTTTACTAAGTTCCTTATCGATTCTGATAATCTAAAAGTTTATGCTGAAATAAAAAATTCGGGTGATTCAGCCCTAATGCCTATTTACACAGGGAGCCGTTTGGAAGGAAAACATTTTGGTCGGGGGAGAAGGACAGTCGCGGAAGAGAGAAGCAAATTTGTCTCCCGTACTGACGACACGCTTTGTGTTTCTTATTTTTTACAGTTGCTTCATTCGTTTTCTTCTTTTGTGGGCGAAAGTTCTGAATTCTGTGTTGGTTTTCAATCAAACGGAAGAAATCAACGGTGACAAACATCAGAAAAGAAGTAAACGTCGAAAGCAACGAATGTGGTCGAAAACAATGTTGCCCGTGTGACCGCGAATGAAACATTAAAATAAAATTTCCAGTGTCTCCCTTCTAGATGTCTCCGTGTGTAAATCGGCACCTACGGTCTAAGCTGAATAATTTGTTTTCCTCGTGCCTTTTAAATCGTCTGTTTCTTAATATTTAAAAATGTCATACAAGCTTTTCGAAGCTTCAAAACCCACTTGATACCTTTTACGATATTAATAGTACATATCTTGCTGCGCCTGATGCGATTAAAGATTTAGGGGTTTTCTTTGATTCAAAGCTTAATTTTGTCACGCACCTCGATTATGCCGTTTCCTATTCACTTCCTATGCTCGCTTTTGTAAGACGTCACTCATTTTCTTCACTGACCCATATACTCTTAAGATATTATTTATGAACTCTGCGTTTGCTCGGTTCTAATTTGATTTTTGTGCGTTTCGCACTCCATTCACTCAATTTCTCTTAATGGATTCTTATATTGACAACTTAATTCTACTAGATTTTTTTTATTTTAAATATTCTAAAATACTTCTACTGTAGTTTTGAACAAATCTCTTAAATATCTGTTCTGAATTTTGGTGGACATTACTGAATATATAAAATAATAAAAAAAATTGCTCAACGTAATATGTACAAAATTTGATGAAAAAATTACAACTAAATGAAATCGAAATGAAAGACTAAATTACACACACACATATATGTATATGTATGTGTGTCATATTTTTTCCATCATTGTGTGTGAGTTCTTTCAACATCAAAAAATTGTACTATGCGCACGGTTACTCTCCTTGTAGATATGCATATGCATGTTGTTCCCATGCTTACCTACGTACATATATATGTATGTGTATGCAAATTTAGATTCAGTTAGTCTGAATCAACATAAATTCTCACTGCTGGAGCAGCGACGAAACATTTCGCTTGTACTTTAAAAACTTTTCTTTCTGAAGAATATTTCTCATGTTTCTAATTTCAATTGCACTTCAAATGCAAATTGTGCTGAAACGTTGGCAAATGTTATGATATCTAAGTGCGCTGCTACCATTCGCCACCAACAAATCAACCAAACCCAAGAGCACCCACATTGCCATCTGTAGAAATTTCAGCGCAAAAAAGTGAAACGATTTCGCAGCATTTGTCAGCAGCTGCACATCACAATTTATTACGATTATTTCAGTAATGTATTTTTCGCATATTTAGCGTTGCACTTTTGTTCGGTGATTTTTGCTTCCTCAGCGTTGAAACGTAAGCTCAACGCCACCACAGATGTGAACATTTCAATTGCACTCATTTATCCAGTTTACTTGCCGCAGGAAATATGCAAAGTTGTGAGCCATTAGTGGAATGCACCAATCAAACTTTTAATGCCTCCAGTGATGGTAGACTCTGCTGCTTCGAGTGCGCCTTCTACTTTTCCATTAATTCACTTAGTATGTAGGTACTTTTGTTTTTTCCCCAGCAATCGCTCGCCATTTGTTATTACGATTTCCCATCATTAGTAGTCGTAACTATTTTACATACTATTCGCTGTGCTAAATAGACTTCAGTGGTTTTAAATATTTATTAAAAAATACATTTCAATAGTTTTTAAATGAGGCACAAATTTATAATGGAAAATCATTTAGTGCCTCATCGAAGATATCTTCGCTCAGTCGCATTTTGCAGATGTGACTTTTTTCAATAATTCCAAAAAAAGTTATTAAATGAAATTTGTCATGAATACTGTACCGCTAGCTCTTTATCAGAGTATAAAATATTAAAATAAACTACTTTTCCAAATTTATTATGTGGGAGATTTTATTCCAACGCCTAGTCGACCTCTTTCCAGCAGATACAAAAATCAGAAAGCAGCCATTTTTCATCTTTTCTGTGCTGAAATATGTAGTACTTAAAGGCTTGTACGAACTTCAAAGCCGTGAAATTTCACCAGATGAATTTGGCTTGCCGTGAAATGTTGCTGCCAAAATTGATTGTCAAATGAGAAGAGATTTCAAATTTATGAGCCCCACCCCAGAAGCAATTGGCAAATTTTGTTAAGAAAAGTGTTTTTCATTAAATTAATACCAATTTATATTGGCACAAAAAAATGTAAAAGAAATTTATTTACGCTCTTTGCGAAAACGTTTCGCTTAAAAATACCATATTCTCGGAGTATTCAAACGCAGGCATTTCACTCGCAAACGAACTACCAGTTTGCACTCATTTGTAAAGGATATGAACATTTCACATACTCAGGTGCGAAAAAATGTTGCTGACATGATGTCAGGTGGTGTTTTCACGGCCTGAACTGAGTACTCCTTTACCGTGAGATACCGATGAAATTTCACGCGTATTTCACGGCAATGTAATTTGTGTAGATTTTGCACAGCTTTTCCACTTGGATTGCGAATTTAGTACTATGCTTAAAGAAGTTTGGCATACAGCAATACAAACTTCTTCTTCTTAATTGGCGCGATTACCGCTTACGTGATTTTAACCGAGTTTAACAAAGCGCGCCAGTCGTTTCTTTCTCGTGCTAAACGGCGCCAATTGGACACACCAAGTGAAGCCAAGTCCTTCTCCACCTGATCTTTCCAACGCAGAAGAGGTCTTTCTCTTCCTCTACTACCACCAGCTGGTACTGCATCGAATACTTTCAGAGCAGGAGTATTTGTATACATTCAGACGACATGATCCAGCCAACGTAGCCGCTGGATCTTTATTCGCTGCGCTATGTCTATGTCGTCGTAAAGCTCATACAGCTCATCGTTCCATCGCCTGTGATATTCGCTGTTGCCAACGTGCAAAGGTTCAAAAATCTTGCGCAGAATCTTTCTCTCCAACACTCCAAGCGTCGCTTCATCGGATGTTGTCATCGTCCACGCTTCTGCGCCATACGTTAGGCGATACAAACAGGAAGTTTCAAAACATTTTTTTTATTGCTTGCATAATTTTAGTAACAGGGAGCAATTGATAAATTTGATTAACGCAGCGTGATAGTGAATACTTCGAAGTTCTATAGCAAACAAACAGTACTTCAATCGGTTGAGTCCTTTTTGTGTCCTTTCCCGTTCCAAATTAATTTTTTGATTTTTTAATACATTTCGGCATCCAACCACGCCTATTTTTTAAGCTTATGCAAATTAAGCCAAAGAAGAACCTGCTTGAAGAGATTAGCTTCAAAATATTATAAACCCTGCGCAAATCGGTGCATTATGTGAATAAATATTAGCTTACATACAACCCTAACATCAATGCTTTAATAATTTTTCTTATATTTCTTTAATTTAGATTTTTTTTTTTCCTTTGTCTAACAAAAACCATATTTCCAATTTTATATAAAAATTAAAAAAGTACCACAAACTTCTCATTAAGTAGTTTTCCAGTATTTCTGGTTTAAGATTTTATAATATAATATATGAAATTTCAGTATAATAAGGTATCAGCTTAAAGTTGCTAAAAGATCCTAATTTTTTTCTTTCACGGTGTTGCGGATTTTCTCTATGTAACAAAATCACGACAAATCGGCGCCTCTCCTGGCATTGGAGACTCTTTATATACATATATATAATTCACGCGTAAACCTTTTCTGGGTGTTTGGACGAGCGCCTCCTCCTATTTGTGGCACGCATCATGCACTTACAATTTCAAGCCGACTCCGAACGGCAGAAAGTTTTGAAGTGAAACTTCTTAGGCGTCGATGGACGAGCGAGAATGGAGAGAAAAATTTTAAGGCCATGCAACGTTTTGTGCATTTTCGTTCCGCGAGAGAGAAAAAAGATATAACATAGAGGAAGAGGAGAGAGAGAAAGCTATACCTTATATATATCTTAGATACACTTTCGGCTATTTTTCCTGAGTTTTTCCTTGTAGTTGCAAATTTCTAGTGAGAAATAACACTGCGTACTTTTTGGCGCTTATTTGTTGGTGCAAACTTGCTTGGAAATATATTTTTGGTGCCTACTTTTTGGCGTTATATTTCTTTAGTGCCTACTGTTTGGGACTTTTTTGGTCCCAATTTTTTGGCTTTCTTTTGGAGCCTACTTTTTTGCGCTTATTTTGTTTCCTGGCTAGTGCTTGTGCGTACTGTAAAGTGCTATCCATTCCGGCGTCGGATTTGTTGGTATTGCATTGCGGTAATTTGTGCCGTTGCTGCGGTCCTGGAATCACTGCGTTTGTGTGGGTGATAAACGCTCGGAGTAGTGCGCGTTGTTGCCACGGTTTGTGTCCGGCGTTTACCTACACCGGTCGACCCTTTTCCGTTTTTTGTAAATTTTGTCTATTTGTATTCTCTGCAAATTTTGTGAATTTATTTAAATATATATTCTTTCTTTCTCTCTCTCTCATTCTCTCTTGGGTCTCTCCCTCTTTCTTTGTCTGCCTTGAAAGTTTCACTTCTGTTATGTGTACTACACTACAAGCACTTTTTTTAATTTATGATAAGCTTTTTCAGAAATGCAGAAATGCACTCGGAGGTTTGCCATTTCCTGGCGAGGGCGACCGCTATTGGAAAAAACACTGTTTCTTCATTTTGGGGTTTCACCGAGATTCGAACCTACGTTCTCTCTGAATACGGAATGGTAGTCACGCACCAACCCATTCGGCTACGGCGGCCACTGATATGTATACTGCCAAAGGGAGCGTGTTCTCTTTCAACGACGCAACGGCGCCGTAATTCGGCCATCAGTAAACACCAATTTTGAATAACTAGGCGACTTCGGTCGGTATCTCGTGAATAACTTTAGTAATGTTGGTTTGCAATGCCTCAATCGAAGCTGGTTTATCCACAAAGCGAAGCACAAAAGACTTAACATACCTCTACTAATAACAGTCCAAAGGTTCGATATCACACGATCTTAGTGGCCAATCCACTGGTGCGAGACAAGAGACAAGAAATTGCTCACCGAGAGGACAGCAAACGACGCAGTAAATTCATTGTTTCACTGGCTGTATGGCAAGTAGCCCCGTCTTGTTGAAGCCAGATGCTGTGGAGATCACGAGTTTTAGCTTCCGGCATCAAAAAGTCGATTATCGTCGCACTATAGCGTTCGTCATTTACTGTTACGTTCGCGCCAGCCTCGTCTTTGAAGAAATTTGGCCCGATGACTCCTCCAGCCCATGGGTCGCACCAAACGGTTGTTTTCAATAGATGCAATAGCTGTTCTTGGATGGCTTTGTGTTCCTCTTCAGCCCAAATACGACAATTTTACTTATTGGCGCAGCCATTAAGCCAAAAATGGGTCTCATCGCTGTACACCATAAGTTGGCCTGAGCGAGCGATGAACATTTATCACAGAGCGTCGATTTTCGTAATACAAATACAAATACGCATCGAAGTTAACTTCCCGGTCAAAAGTGGCTTGGAATCTCCATTGTTGTAAGTGATGACGAGATTCCAATCTTCATAGATAGGCAGTGAAATATGATTTGACGTCTTTGCCCAACAATATCTCTTCAACTTACATCGTGAAATAACTGTCGCGATAGATCTTGCTTCTTTCAAAATCGCCTGCTTTGAAGAGAGTCACCTTCACAGACAGTTTTAAAATAGAAATCGCCTTTTCTCTGTAACTCTTATTGTAATACGATCACACACCTCCGAATTACTGCAGTGTTTTTCAGATGAAGCTCTCTGTAATCGGAATGGCGGCTAAGTTTGGAAGCATTCTAGACTTTGCTTCCTCAAAACTCGCAAGTGTTCTAGAGAACTGAGTTGCGATCGAAGCCCATGTATGCATTTAAGGCCCACTCGGTGTACATTTAAGATCTCCTCGATATCATATTTTCGATTTATGTATACTGTGTTTTACTACTCGGTTGTGCTCTGAGTCCGCGGAGCAAGGGTCCGAGACAAGAGCAGGCTAGATAAACAACTAACAGCAAATGAATTAATCTCACTTACTGCAGAGTACTTCGTTCACCTTGTTCGTCGCTCTATGAACGAATAACTTGGGTACACACGGGAATACTAATAGGGCACTGATGCGGAACGTCACATAACAACTTCTGTGGAATCTGTAGCAGATGAAAAATAGGTAAAACCCATCTTAACACTTGCTCTGAAAACTCCCCGCACTAAAAATTACTTCGAGGTTCTAGATAGTTTACAAACAGCTCCATCTGAAAGGCTGTTTGGATTAGCCAAAAGATCGAAAGGTTCTAAAAAAATGTGGGGTCGAGGAAAACCTTCTCCTGGGTATCACAATAAGATTCTGTGACCACCCTGTGAACTTTCAATAAAGTGAGGCCATGCAACCGAGGTAGGTAGCTGAAATGGTACCTTTCTGGCACTCCCCAAGTAGCACCAAAGCGCCTTTTTGATACCATTATGCGAACACCAACAGGCAGACATCCAGAGCTGTTGATGCTATGGAGAACGTTGATGGGAGTTAGTTGTTTGGCACTGCTCCAGGCTGTCGAAGAAAGGAGTACCCATTGACCTTAACCGTCTAGCTGCCGAACCCGAACATTTACAGAGAAAGTGCTCAACAATCTCCTTTTCTGAGAGGTCCCCACAGCTTCTGCATTGGGGATTAAATGGTAAATCAAGCTTTGCAGCGTATGTGCCGTCCAGTGACCGGTAAACACAGCTCCGAGTTTGGGAATAGAACGGCGTGGATTCTCCAGTACTTTCTGCGTTCTACATCTATTGTACTGGTGCCAAAGGGGGTTTCGAAGTACCGCATGCAGAAATAGAGCTCCATCTTTTCTGCGCTTTCTTGAGAAATAAGTTGTGCAATTCCTCTTTAACAACAGTCAGTGGGATGCCGAGGACCGGTTAGGAGGCTAGTCGCCCAATCTAATCTAAGCCATCTTTTACAAGACTGCTTAATCTTATTTTTGTTTTTGAAATGAATTCATCTGGCGAAAATGCATTCCGTCCTTGCAATCTCTAAGCCTGATATTTCGATCACGAAGTGTGACTTTCCAGTTATTTGCAAGTAAATTTTTTATACTTGATCCGTAAAAAAGTAATTGTATAAAAATAATATAAAAATATAAGAAATTTGAAAAATAGTTGCTTGCATTCAGACTCGCACAGGGCGAGATTCCATCCACACATACATCCCTCTACGTTTATGTTATGCTCCGCACCGAATGCTGCCTTCAAAAAATGCACTTTAATATTCCCAGTAGCATTGCTGGAGCGCAGTCGTCAACGGCACACAACGCCAACAACAACAACGCACAAATCATGGCACTACTTCTCAATATGACGACGACATTTGTGTCTCCAATTTGCTAGAGCATTTCACATCCTTTTGCATATTTCCAGCAGCAGTGCAAAAACCGCAGTGCAGTTTAGTGAATTTCCTTTCTATCAGTCGCAGGTTTTAAGCATACATATACACGCACACACAGACGCACACATACACACATATTCACGCAGAAAAATTGTTTATTTGAGATTTACTAATCTGCAGTGCATTTCCTGCACCAAACGCTTAACTGCTGTTACTTGCTCTACCTCTTGAGTGCCACAAAAGTATGTTCTGCTGGCAGCTGAATGTTGGTGAATAATGGAAAATTTTACTGAAACACATTTTCACTTGCCCTCTCGACCATTGAGGCACTTAGTTTGTCTACATTTTTTATCACGAGATGAGTTTACCTGAGAAATCTCATAGTTTGTGAATACAAAATTTGCCAGCTTGTAGATAAAAATTCTGTATATTTGCATATAAATTTGTATAGAGCCACCTGGTAGCGCCCACCTCTTCCCTGGCACAAGAATTTCAAAATAAATTTCAAATTCGTTCATTTCGCACATGCTCGGAAGTGTTTTATGTGAAAGGAAAAGCTCAGACATTGTATGCAAAAGAAAAAAAAAAACAAAATTGTTAAAACTCAACGGGATTTTTGAGCGACTTTAAATCTTCACTGCATACCCAGAAGTTTTCTAAAAATTTGCCTTAAAAGCTGAAAATTTTGATGACCTCTTCTTTTTGTTTTTTTGTTTTGTCGGGGCAACTAGCAAGTACAGCACTTAGACACAATTCAGTCCATTGGACTGCACTCGCGATTCCCTTTCTAATTTTCTTTACATCTACCCGACCGCCGAAGAAATCTGAGTAGATCTTGTGGTGCCAAGGATCGAAGGTGGTCGCTTCTTAACACATCAGCGCCAAAGACCTCAATCCTGATTCGAGCGAAGGCGGGGCAAACGCACAGCAAGTGGTCCGCCGTAGTCAGCTTGACTTTACAGGACTCGACTACCCTTGATGTGGTTGGGGAGCTGTCTAAGGCCATGCGCGTAGCTTGGCTGTCGCTGCAAACACATATAGATCTGCCTCTCTATCTGTTTTCCACAACAAAGAGCCGTTTTTCCAAAGGCACTTTTGCACTGCCAGAAAGCTGTCAGCGCTTTGGATGCTTTTGTTTTAAGGTGTGACTTCCAAAAAGTTTACTATCGAGGATTACCCCAAGATATTTGATTTCTTTGGATAGCTGGATTGTGACTCCTTTTAGCTTGGGCATAACAAGTCCATCAAGCTTCCTCGTTCTAGTAAAGAGGACAATACCATTTTTAGTGGGGTTTGCCGATAGCCCATTAGCACAGCACCAAGTGTCAATCATATCGAGAGTCCTCCTCCATCTGATCTTTTCAACGCAGAAGAATCCTTCCCCTTCTTCTGTTACTACCAGCTGGTAACGCATCGAATACTTTCAGAGCTGGAGCGTTTGTATCCTTTCGGATGACATGACCCAACCAATGTAGCCGCTGGATCTTTATTCCCTGCAGTATGTCGTCTTAAAACTCATACCCTGTCTATGTCATCTTAAAACTCATACAGCTCGATCGTTCCATCTCCTGCGATACTCGCCATCACGAACATTCAAAGGTTCAAAAATCTTCCTCAGAATCATTCTCTCAAACACTCCAAGTGACGTCTCATCGGATATTGTCATCGTCCAAGCTTCTGCGCCCTACGTTAGGACGGGCATGATAAGAGCCTTGTAGAGAGTTAGTTTTGTTCGTCGAGAGATGACTTTACTACCCAATTGCCTACTTAGTCTAAAATAGCGCTTGTTTGCCAGAGAGACTCTACGTTGGATTTCAGAGGCTGATGATTGATGACCATTTAAATTTTTATTACTAATTTTTAAAAAAATTTGTAAAACTTTTGTGACTTTTGTGCAAAGTTTGGGGCAGTTTGAAGGTGCCCACAGAAGAAGACTTTCACTACAGCTTTGAGCAATGAAATCAATGAGATTCACATAGATCGCACCTAGGTATTTAACTCTCCGTTGGGGACCCGGGTCTGGCCTTTTCAATTTTGGATTTGAATTTAACATGTTTCTATTATAGTTAACGACTTGAGCTTTTTAAAATTAAATTATTTCTATCGACTTATGGATATAACCTTTTAAAAACGATCCTCGAACTGGACGAAGAAGGGCCAGACTCATGTGCTCAACCGAAGGTTTTAAAAAGAAGTTTTTTTATGAGGAGCTTCTTCATGGCAGAAATGCACGCGAATGCTTGCCATAGTCTGCCGTAGGGCAACCGCTATTAGAAACAACTTTCTCTATGATTTTATTATTTTGTGACCACAGCGGGTTTCGAGTGAGGGCACTACCGCATGTTAGTCGCGCGCCAACCCATTCGGCTACGACGGCCGTCACCTCGTTTTATAGTCATCATCATCATCCTCTTCATGTATAGCACTACAGCTCGGTGTGAGCCTTAGCTACCTCCACAATTTTTCTCCATGCATCTCGTTCCGTTGCCATACTACGGTAGTTGGTCGCTCCTATGCTTCTTAGGTCGTCTAACGATCGCTTCCGCGGTCGCTCTCTTCGCTTTTCACCATAAGTGCGAGCATTCAAAACTTTGCGAGGTATTCTTGCATCTGGCATTCTGCAAACGTGTCCTATCCATCGGATGCGGTACGATTTAAGAAACCGCGGGACATTTTCACCTTGTAGGAGTTCCTCCAGCTCGTTATTATATCTGACGCGGTAGAGACCATATTCTTCTCGTATTGAACCTGGTATTCCTCTCAGTATTCTTCTTTCCAATATGTTGAATTGTGTAATTGTATCTGCTTTCAGTGTCCACGTTTCGCATTCATACGTTGCCAACTGTCGAATCAGTGTTTTATATATTTTGATTTTCGTTCTTCTACTCAAGAGCTTGCTTTTTAATAGTTTAACGGCTTTGAATAGCAATCGATGTACCATCCGTTGTACTGAGAAGCACTCCTAGATATTTCATTTGATCTACGCCTTTAAATTTAGGATCAGCCTATTCGAAGATCCGGCGCTTTTCTGAAAGTGTTAAGTCTTGCGAGGTATTTCGTTTTGCTTTCTTTGATTAAACCAAAGAATTTTGCTTTTATTTGGGCTGCTTGGAATACTTCTTTTAGAACATTCATACTTGTATTTCTCGCAAGGTTGAACAGGCCATCAGCAAAGTCACATATTTGGCAAGTTTTGGTGAATATAGTCTCTGATTGATCAATATCTTTAAGTACATAGTCTAAGATCAGATTAAACACAAATGTAAAAACGTTTTATAGAATATTTTTTCAATTTATATGTACTGGCTTCAGAAATGTGAGTATACCCGTAATTCCGTTAGCTGTATGTGCATATGTCATCATTGCGCAAACAGAAATTTACTTTAGCTGAGTTTCTTGAAATTGAAGGAGCCTTTAACAATGTTAAAGAGGAAGCAATCACTGCAACAGTCACTAATCTTGAGATAGAACCGGGTTTGGTAAGCTTCATTGGTAAAATGAGCAAAATCATTGAAGCGAATCTGGGAGAATTGGTGCTCAGGAGATTGGTGAGTAGAGATACACCGCAAGTCGGAGTTCCCTCACTGTTTTTATGGAACGGAGTTGTGAATAAACTTATGTTAATACTAGAATCGGTGGGTTGTAAGGTGATAGCTTGCGCCGATGATGTTGTTATTGATCTAGATATACTATCTAGGTCGGCAGAAAAGTATGGTCTAAGAGTCAACCTCGGCAAAACACAACTCATATTGTTCACTAGGAAACAAAGAAATCCTTACGTAAGCCCAATTATGCTTAAGAGGGAAGCTTTTGTGATTTCGGAAGAAATCAAGTAGTTGGGACTAACCATTGTTAGGAAATTGACTTGGAAGTCAAACATCTTAGAAAGAGTTAGGAAAGCTAGGCTTTTTACGCCTGTAAGAGTACTTTAAGTAAGACCTGGGAAATTAAACTTCCATCTGCCACCTCTTGATGTCTTCTGCCAATATTCAGCGCTCTGTCCCGCTTTAAGGCTCAGAGCGAGCTCACAATGGACTACTGTCACACATGGCCACCGTCACACATTGCGTTATAAGCAAACATGATAGACCTAAGTCACCTAACACCTATTGAGATACCGAGTTGGAACTTTGGACCCTGAAGTGTTAGACATAATGATGGCAAATTTTACGCCCACTGGAATGTGGCTGAAACGTCTAATCACTCAGTCATGAAGCAACTCACTAAAGCATGTGATGCAGCTATGAGTAGAACAAGGCTTAATAAATACCACAGAGAGCCCGTTTACTGGTGGACGGTAAAAATCTCCGCAGCACGCAATAGAGGAAGGCGAACATACCAGCGGTCAAGAGGTACGACCAGTTTTTAAATGAACAGACTCCTTTACAAACAAAAATGAAAGCCCTAAAAAATGCAATCAAGAGCACCAAACGTCTGTGCTTTCAAAAACTATGCGAGGATGCTGACAGCAATCCATGGGGATTTGCATACCGGCCTGTGATGAGAAAAACAAAAGCCTTCAAACTACTACCTACGACGAGCTTGGGTTATACTGCACAACGTGGTCAAAACATTGTTCCCCCAACAGGAAGGTATCGCAGCTGCCATCGATAGCACCAGAGGGTAATCGCCGCATCAATATGGTTTCCGTAAAACACGAATTGCTCACAAAGCGATTGAAAGCTCTCTCGGGCTCTACGGAAATAAAGAGTATTGCCTAGTTACATAGTTGGACTCAAAAAATGCATTTAATACAGTCAACTGGGGCAAAATCCTAACTGCGCTGGAGAATTATCGAGTCTCAGTATACATACATTCAGAATATGGTTGCAAGCTACTTCTCTAACAGAGTTCTGCAATATAAAACCGACGAAGGAATCAAAAGGTACAGAGTAACAGGATGAGTACCACAGGGATCGGTGCGGGGCCCACTCCTCTGGAATATAATGTACGATGGAGTCTTGCGTTTCAAACTAGCCACAGGATCCCAAATCATAGAGTTTGCTGATGACATTGCAATCGTAGTCGTTACTAAATAACCAGACTGAAGCAATCTGCAGCCAAGCGATCGAAATCACAATAGATTGGCTACGCAATAGTGGTTTAAGCCCTGGAAACCATAAAACAGAAGCAGTTCTTATCAGTAGCAGAAAAATAGTTGAGGCGGCAAATCTTACAGTAGGTGATCACACACTGAAGTCTAAGCTGTACACCAAATATCTTGGAGTAATTATTGACCACAGGTTTCAACAGCTTTAAGGACCACCTTACATACGTCAGCGACAAAGCAGCGAAGGCTGTAACTGCATTAACCTGGATTATAATGAATACGAGAGGTCCTAAACAGGTTTCTAGGAAACTACTTAGCATCTATCTTGCTATATGTACCGGCCTGAGTCGAAGCAACACACTGCAGCTTCTACATGAAAGGCATTAAATCGGTATATCGGTTATTTGCCCTCAGGGCACAGTACCAGAGGATGCTGTTTAGTCCTCGCAGGTATGCTACCGGTTAAGTTGACTACTTTCGAATTTGCTGAGATAAAAAACCACCGAGCGGATCCAGCACAGCTGACCAACCGAAAGTCTGACTGAGAGCGAAGTATCCGCATGTGGCAGGAGAAATGGAAGAACTCTGTGAACGGACGATATATGCATTGATTGATGCCGAATATCTTCAAATGGATAAATCGAGAACAAGGACAGATAGACTTCTATCTGACCTAAGTACTTCATGGTATGGATGCTTTAAATCTTATCTGCATAGATTTGAGCATGAAGACGACCCGAACTGCACTTTTTTTGACAACTTAGTTGAAGATGGAAATCATGTTTTCTTTTTCTGCCCTCGTTTTGAGTTCGAAAAGCAAGGGTGCAGTATTAGAGTTGGGAAGCCAATAATGGCTAGTAACCTAATAGATATTATGCTTGACTGAGAAGAACAGTGTTCTGCAGCCAATAATATGGCAAGAATAGTATTAAAAAAGCACTACCACTACTATAAATATCTGCATGAATACGTAATTTTATATAATTGGCCTACAAAATTATCCATTCATTGCTCGCAATAATCAGTGAACGAACAAGAAGCATTTTTTTGAAAAATGAAAGTGAAAATTGAATAATTGCACAACTCGACTATGATTTTTCACTGATTGAAGCCATCTAAAAATATTCCATGAAAACGCAAACTCATTGCGGTGCATTCGAACAGAAACTGTATCTCATTTGGGCATTGGGTGGGAGTAATTGTAAATTTTCTTTTTTTTCCACAAAAAGTGAAAATTGTATATGCAAAATTACGTATGAAAATGCCAACCAAAAATTGCAATACCTGAGAGAACAATTTTGCATTTCTCTAAATGAAAGGAAATGAGTACAAAAAAAACAGAATGGGGAAAAGTAGAATATTTCAATATGTTGCTTGCTCACACATACACAAATGCATGCATACACATACACATACATACATACAAATGTTTATCTTTACATGCATAAGAATGTATGCAAGCATTTTTATTTACATATGAAAAGATACAGATTACTGTTATAGTGTATGTACGTGTATGTACAGCTGTGCTCACAATAATAGCAGCGCGACATATTGCAAAGATTTGACTATCCATTTAGCTTTATTTAATTTTTTTTTTGGAAGTTTATACTACAAGATTATCGATATAACGCAAAGTTTGAAGTTTTGGATAAAATTGAACAAAAACAAAAATTGTTTAGAAAAATTTTGAGTATGCAGTTTTGTAGTTAGTTTAATTTCGGTACAGGATGCGTATGATATTTGAGGAAAACTTGAGAGTAGGTTAGGTTAGATTAGAATATTATTAGTACCTATAGGTATATCAGGTCAGCCCATAAGTTCGAGCGTTTTTTAAAGGTGGTTTTAAAATTAATAAAAAAGATGTTTAAAGTATTTATTAATTAATAATATATTTACCTTCATTATTTACAATGTCTTCCCAAAGTTTAGGCAATTTTTTTATCCTTGAAGCCAAAATACGCTTCGATATCCCTTTTTATAGCTTCTTCTGAGGAGTAGTTTTTCTTACTCATATGAGATTGAAGTCCACGGAAAAGGTGATAATCACAAGGTGCAATATCCGGAGAGTATGCTGGATGCGGCATTAGCTCCCATCCGAGCTCGTTCAGCTTGCCTAATGTGTGCCTTGCGGTATGAGGTCTTGTGTTGTCGCGGTGAAGCAAAACTTTGCGTCTATTCACTAAAGACGGTCAATTTTTGTTACGTGCCTCATTCAGGTTTGATAGCTGATGGGAATAATAATCAGCAGCTATCATCTGATTTGGTTCCAGAAGTTCATAATAAACAATATCGGTCATATCCCACCAAATAGTCACGAGAATCTTCTTGGGTGGAAGGCCATCTCTAGGGGTCGGTTCTGGTGTTTCATCTTTATCTAACTATTGGCGTTTGCGAACAGGATTATTGTAAAGGACCCATTTTTCATCACCAGTAACGATACGGTTGAAAAACCTTTCATTTTCAAGCCATTGCAGCAGCTAAGAACACACATTTACTCTCTGCTGCAGATTGGGGACGGAAAGCCCATGCGGAACCCATTTTCCCAGCTTTGAAACCTTTCCCAACTGAACCAGGTGCCTCTGAACTGTTCCATGCAAATTTGGCTCAGCTTCCACGAGTTCGAGCAAGGCGTCGGAGTTAAAGACTTCAGGACGACCAGCGCGCGGGGCATCCTCCACGTCACAGTTACCACTTTGGAATTTTGAAAACCACTTTCGCGCAGTCCTGACACTCACGGTGTCCTCTCCGTGAACAGTGCTTATTTCTGCGGCAGCAGTTAGTGCATTCTTACCACTTCTACAAAAAAAATACAAAATATGTCTCTTATACGCGTTCGAAGATTCCATTTTATTTTTTAAAAACACGTGCTTCTATCCGCGATTAAAATCACTTGCTGAATGCACAATATATCAAAGAAAACATAAATAGTTCCGTTATATTCGGCGAATAATTTTTTGTATGCAAAAATCGTACAAAAGTGAAATAATGGGTGAAATACGCACAAACTTATGGACTGACCTCATATAATATTAAAAATTTGCCCGTTGCGATACCATACAGGAGAGGAGAGGAAAAAGGAATGAACTAGACAGAAATAAGAGACTTTGGTACCAATGGCGGTTCGTTTTAACTGTTGATGAATTTTACGTTACGTAAATGTAGGCGTATGCATATCCGTAAGTATAGCAAACAAGTGCCCAGTGCCGAGATGACTAAACTTTGGCCCGACGGAAGCAGGTCAGCTGAGAAGAAGGCTTTTACAGGAAAAACTGGAAGAAATCCCAGTACTCACCCCACGGAAAATGCCCGGTAAGGTACCAAATTCGAAAGCTGCGGCTTTGTTAGCCTTAGAAGTTCCCGCAAGAGCCCCCGATCTACCCGTGGCCAGAAGGATCTGGCCTCTTTGTACGTTTGCGCACTAGCCCAGCGTTCGCTGAGTTCACGCGAGGCTCATCTTTCCTGTAGCAAACCACAGATTCTCAAGGGAACCCCAATCATATCATTTTGCGAGGAAACCGTCTCCAAGGTCCCCTGTCTAGCCAGCTCATCAGCCCAGCAATTTGACTCTCTAACTTGAAAGTGAAACTAATTAGCTTGCATTTTGAACAAAATTGATTGAAATCTCACTAATCTTTACACAACCTTAACTTCTTATTTATGTATAAAATCATTCAATAAAATTTCCATTAGCTGCAATAACCCCCTCGATCCGGGTCCAAAAACGATCGCATGCCCAAATCAAATGTTCCTTATTCATTATTGAACATGACGGTATTAATTACAATCTTCTGAAAGGAAATGGTGTTATGAGGATGCTTATTGGTTTCACGCTTAACTTCGCCCCACAAGTAGTAATAGGCGACTAAGGTCTAGGGAATTAGGCGCCCATAAGTTCGGTGTTATGTGGCCATGGAAATTACCAGCCATTCAATCTTGTGTCGCCATCGCTTTGTGTGAAGGAACAGAGTCTTGCTGAAATCCAGAGTTGCACTACTCTAGAACCTCGAGATGTGCAACATGTGGTGGCATGACATTACTTTTGTTGCTCACAACACCTAAAATCCTAGAAGGGGATGGAAACTTCGTGTGCTCTGTAGGGTTATAACATAGCCATCTGCCCTTCCGTTCATTTCTGAGGTTGGCTTTTTGGTTTTGCTCTACATTTTTTTCGTCAGAAAAACCCATAACATTTCAGGCGGTACAGGGTGTGTAATTTTGTTTAGAAGGCGTTTTGATCAGTTCTCACTGTTCTCGTATTTTCTCCGACATAAACTGTCTTCTGAGCATAAGGTAGTGTTTAGACGGGAAATATTCATGTAAAACTCGGCGGATAAGGCCTTCAGACACATTGAGCTCCCGCGAAAATAAGCGAAAGGGCGCTTATTGATTTTGAAGGGTCCTTGTCAATGGTCGCTTGAATAAATTCTGTAGATCAGACATCAGAAAAATTCGTGTGTTGTTTGCGGTTTGCAAAAGATTCTGCATCACCGCCTGATGCTTGCAATTTACGACGAACCTTATGAATAAGAAATAAATAAAAATTAAGAAAATTAGAGATTTCTAAATCGGTGTGGTTTGCACCTTTAGTGACGACAATTGCATATATCTTCATATCTTAAGTTAAGTTGCAGTCCTCCATTTCTTATCTGAAAAAGTTATAGCCGCATCTTCAAGTGCCGTATGCACCCTGTAAAATGTTGCACCTATTTAACCCTCCGTTAGACACCTTTTTTAAAACCTTCTATTGGGTACCCAGTTCTGGCATTTTTTCGCCCTGTTTGAGGATCCTTTTTATAAGGTTATATCCATAAATCGATTGAAAATTCAATTCAGGAAGCTACTTGGATGATCCAGTCGTTAGATGTAATAGAAATATGTTAAACTCAAGTCCAAAGTCGAAGAAGCTCGTCTGGCCAGACCCAGGTCACCAACGGAGGGTTAAAGTTGCTCATAATTCGCGCGGATTTTCGATACATTTTTTGTTTGACAGAGGATTATATTTTCATCGATTTAACGAATGCTCAAATATTTTTTATTTATTCAAACTTGCGCTTTATTATACCAAAATACCTCCTAAGAAATTTGAGTAGATTTTGTGTTGCCAAAGACCTTGGTTCTTCTTGGTCGCTTCTTAACACATTAGTGTCAAATACCTTAAGCCTGATGCGAGTGCAGGCCGGGTAGACACACAGAAAGTAGTCCGCCTTCCTCTCCACATACTGGGAAGAGTGCACATACCTACCTTTTTCATGTGCTTCGCCCATAGAGAGTGGCCCGTCGCATAACTAGCTGCATACAGTTCTTTCTGCGTAATGACAAGAAGATCTGCGACAGTCGGTCGGACATGACAGGTAACATTTTGTCCATCTGCAGCCTCTCTCAGCCTGCCAGGCTCGCTTATGGGTTAAAGCGACCTGTTTGCCAACCGTGGCTTTGATGACTGCAGAGGGGAGTGGCAGAACGGGCTCCGGGTCAAAGAAGTTGGCTTCAAAGCCCATCCTAGCTAAAGAGTTACCCATGTGTCCCGGGGCCCATGTTAGCATCAGCCAGCCTGGACTAGTTCAGCCTGGATTTATAGGACTTAACTACCCTTGAAGTGGTAGGAGGGCTGACTAAGGTCATGAGCGCAGCTTTGCTGTCGCTGCAGATATATACAGATCTAGCTCTCAATCTGTTTTCTACTACAAAGCAGACACCAGACCCGAAACCGTGCTCGGTTCCGGAATGGTCCGTGAAAATGCGAAAACATTGTTTGCCGGGCTCATTTTCAAAGTTTGACCAGCGCAACACTGTATCTCTTGTCAAGAGCGACTCCTGATGACGTGGAATCAAGAGGCATGTAGAAAATTGTTGGATCGAAGTCCGAGCTCATGTCCATGAGATATAACTAAACTGCATATTCGAAAATTTTCTAAAAATTATGTTTAAAAAGATTTAGAGCAAAAAGATTTAAACAATTTTTTTTCAAATTTCGCATAAAGCTTTAAACTATGAGTTGCATGGTTTTTGCTGTAGTATGAACTACATTTTTATAAAAGGAAAAATAAAAAGAATTATGTCTTTGCTATTATTGTGCACACAGGTGTACTTACGCACATATCTATGCTCCTACGTTGGTTAAAAATTCAGTCAAAAGCACAAAAATATTTCATTGGTAAAATGTGAAAAATACAAATGCTTACTGAAGCTTGACTGCCAACAAACGACGCCCAGAAAAGCGGAAATAAACAATTTCAGTATACCATAATTGTAAGTGCACGTGTGTGTGCGTAGTATGCAGATAGAGCGTCATTGAACTGAAAGCAAACTGCAGATTGTGCACTACCAGAATTCATGAACTCAACAGCAATGAAGCGAAAGGTTGCGACGATATGCACAAAAAAAAAATTAAATAAAAATAAAAGCCAAGTCGTTTGGATACTTTAGCAAGGGCAGGAGCAATGGCAGTAAACACTTATAAAATATACTGCTGTATCTATGCATGTACGTATCTTATGAAAGGTAAATATGTAAAGGAATTCCTATGATGCTTGCACTTTTCGACATCGTGAGTGAATATGTAAACGCTTGTTGCCTCTTCGTCCCATCGAATTGATTTAAAGTGTAAATGCAAAATAGTTGGATTTTTAAGCATACGGCGAGGGCATTTTTGCTTTCAGCTGCAATATGTATGAAGGTACGTACACACACCGCCAGTTGAATAGTGTTTGTCGGGACACGTTAGCAAGTTTTTTTTTTATTGATAAGTGAGCGATTTTCTATTAATTGAAATAGCCAAGAGGCGTGCAGAAGCTCTAAAAAAGAGAAAATGAAGAGCTTATAACAAAAGTCACTTTTTTACGTAATGAGGTGTACTATGAAAAAATGTAGAGGCCGCAGAACAACATTTCTAAGTAAAATTTTCTTTCTTTTTTTGGAGATGAATTCATCAACTTGGAAGCAGATAAACTTGGTGGTGCTTTCCTAATGGCCGGCAATGTAACTGCAAACATTAGCAGGATATTACATGAAATCATTGAGAATGTGTGTACGTATGTGTGTCTGTGTGTGTGTGTACTCTACCGGTGCATTGTATGGCATACATTGAGGTTAAAAGGGGAGCAGCCAAGCGAGTAAACAAGCTGGCAAAGAAACTAGCAACAAGGCAATTATTCAAACGATGTAAGATAGCCGTAAATAAAAAAGCAACAGTGTAGGGCAAAAATTAGCTTATTTATGGGTGTACTATAAATACTTATATGTAGGTATGTTAAGGCAGGGCAATTTGTATGGAACGATTTTTTTGGCAGAAGATTCAGATTCTAATTAGAATTATCAGAAAAAAATCTTCTAGAGCATAGTTTCAAAGTCAATTTCGAGCTCCCTAAATTTTAAAAGGAACTATGTGTAATTAATACGAAACTTACAAGCTTGTGCTAGTGGGCTTTTTGGTACGAATAACTTATTTTTGATATCAATTTTATATTTAAAGATTTTGAAGCTGACACTACAAAGAAAGAAAATTTTATTTAATATTGCAAAGGGAAAAGTGACTGTAATAATTTTGTATAAGCAAATCACACTAAAAGTTACAAAAAAAAAATTAAAAAAAGCTATAAAAAAAATTTTTATAAAAATATAAATAAAAAATTATAAAACAAATGATTAAAAAAAATTATTAAAAACAAAATTATTAAAAACAAAAGTATTGAAAACAGTAAAAAAAAAAATAATTAAAAAAAAAATTGCAAAAAAAAAAAAAAAATTAAAAAAAAAAAAGTTTCAAAAAAAAAAAATTAAAAAAAAATTAAAAAAAAAATTACCAGTCTAACGGTTAGACGCGATAGAAGTGAAACCTTCCGTAAAACAAACTGAGAGAGAATGAGACGAAAGCAGAATTAGGAGGGGGATAATTATAGGTTCATTATAATATTGCTATAAAGTTCATATTTTATTTTCTTCATTTTATTATTATTCATCCTCAATGTTTTCAATTTCAACAAATGATACGAGTGGCTTATGATAGCTAAAATATGATACAAATGCTTTGGTTTCGATGTTGTCAACATATCTTTGAAATACCGAGTCAATTGTTGTTTCTGATCGTGTTGTCGATTCAGTGCGATTGTTACTCATTTTTAAATTGAATGTTGTATTGAGAACGTCAATTAAAGGAACCGCTGTGACCAATGCAAAATTTACGTTAAAATCGCCACTTAAAATCATTGGAACTTTATTGTAATCTTTTCTAAGTATCCGCGATACTTCTGGTGTATACTTTATTAAATTTTCGTGAATGAATTCCGTGATGCTATTTATTGATTTTTTTTCTGTCGATATTCACGACACTTTTCTGCATTATTTTTCGGCATAATTGCGGTAAATATTTAAAAATGAAAATATTTACGAATATAAAAATACACACGCGGTTGCTATTATGAGCGTCCCCAGCAAAACCTGCGTGACCGAAACTCTAACACAATTACATTTTTTTGAATGTTACAAACACATATGCACGCAGGTTTTGCTGGGGCGTGACCGAAACTCTAACACAATTACACATATGCACTCGTATTTGTTTGAAAATCGACTTTTTTTTTGGTTCTCCGTCACCTTTGGAAAATGTGTAAACAGTAAGCAAACTTTATTCATATATTTTTCCTCATTTTTGCATCAGTAAAATTAAACAAACGCCGTAGCCGAATGGGTTGGTGCGTGACTACTATTCAGAAATCACAGAGAGAACGTCAGTTCGAATCTCGGTGAAAACACCAAAATTAAGGAAAACTATTTTTCTAATAGCGCTCACCCCTCAGCAGGCAATGGCAAAACACCGATTGTATTTCTGCCATGAAAAAAAGCTCCTCATAAACATATCATAAAATAAAATAAAATAACTGTATAAAAAAATGTTTTTCTTGTGATTCGAACCAAGGATTTTGAATCGGAAGCTCACATTGCTAGCCGCTCGGCTATCGCGCCATGCTGTCGGCGCTGGCCTAATATGTAATATTCGTACCAAGAGTGTCGCTTTTTTCGTTTCACTTTTTCTCAAAGCACTCCCAACGATTCTAAAGAAGTTTTCACTTCAAAAATTCAATCAACCCTCGTTCACGCACATATTTTAAAACCTTAGTCCACGCACATGGTGCCTCTATACATTTTACGTGCGTTTGCATGGGAATTTCACTTGTATTCCGTTAAATTTTTAGTTCAATAAAGTAAATGTTTTTGTTTTCTTACCTTTCTATTTCGTTTTGACATAGAATCTGAAAGAAAAAATATACCTGAAAAAATTTCAGGAGACAGAAAAAAAATATTTTTATTTCATTTATTTTTGTCATTTATTACGAATCAAAACAAAGTTGTTTCTACAAAAGGAATAGAATAATAATTAGTTTTATAGTGAAATGTAATACGAAATCTTTTTATAAATTCGGGAGAAGGCATAAGAAGCATGTATAATCAACGTTTGAGTGTTGTTGGCACACCGGATTAGTGCATTTGCTGCAGAAAAAACGAGTTTTACGACGCAAGCTTTAGAAGTGAGAACCAAGATGCTTGAATCTTAGTCCCGCGAGAGCGGAGCAGCTAAGGAGCAGGTGCTGAGATGATTCCATCCCATCCTCCATGCAGCTGACGCAGAAGGGACTCTAAATAATTCCGATTCTCACGGCATGTATGCCCCGGGGATAGTGCCCCGTGGGGATGTCCACGAAGTTTGAGAGAAGAGATTTCGTCATCCTCAGAATATGCCTCGAACGCCTCCGATCCAAACTGGCCAAAAGGACTTCGCGACCTTATACGTTCGTGTACCTGCCCAGCGCTCGCTGAGTTGGTGCAAAGTCCATCCTTCCAGGAGTAGAGTGCAGGGTGTCAAGGGGATCCCGATCCTCTCCTTTCTAAAAATGTTGGAAATCCAAATTTTCGATATGGATTTTGTAATTGACCCGTTGCAAATAATTTTTTTATATATTATAATATTATTCTATTGTATTTCTTGCAAGCGTACCAATAAGTACAAACTGGCGCAAAATTAATCACCCTATCGGGAGTTTCATGATTTTCGCAAATGCCGTCAATCATATTTGACACTTCCGAACTAAACAGCTGCAGTATACAAACAGACAACAGGTGAAAATAAAGATTTCCATTACTCAAAATAATTTTTGTACTTAGTAAAAGAGTTATTTAAAAACAAAATTGGATGCTTAATTCTGATTTTTTTTCCCCCGAAATTTTATTTACATATATGCTAGCTTTAAGGTCTGTTTTCATGTTAACATGTAAAAACAAACAAAAGGCGTGCAATTTATGCCCTAACAACTACAGTACCTGGCCATTGAATTATGACCGATGATAAAAATTACATATTTATGGCCTTGAGAGCGAATAAAAAGCAAACGGTTTTAAAGCCTTTAAAAAATGTACATATTTGCTAAAGCTTCTTAACATTTTTGCATTAAAAATATTTATTTTAAACTAATATTTCGTGGCTCCTCCCCTTGCTGTTAAGACGGCCGCAATTCGTTGAGTCATACTGGCTACGCACTGTGTTCTTCATCTTAAGATTTTGGTCATTATACCACATATCTTCCATGTTTTCCTTAAGCTGTTGTATTGTGGTGTTATTTTGCTAGTATACTGCCGATTTGAGGTATGCCCAACAATTTTCGATGGGGTTAAGGTCCGGTGAATTGCCCGGCCATGGTAAAACCATTATTTCCATTGTATTCAGACAATTCATGCTCATCCTGGATGTGTGACATGGAGCTCCATGTTGCCTAAAGGTGTATTCGTCTCTCGGACACTTCAGGGTCTCTAAATATTGCATCAAAACGTTTTCCAGCACTTCCACGTACTGGACAGAGCGCATTGTTCCCTCAACAAAATGTAGCGGACTTGGTCCCTCTGAGGTTAAACAGCCCCAAACCCTAATACTGGGGGGGGGGGCGGTGCGGGGGTGTTTTACCCTTGGAAGCATACAATCTTCAGAATATCGTTCTCCGGCTCTTCTGCGAACAAAATTAGCTGTTTTTGTGACCGCTTCCAATCGGCATTCATCGCTCAAGATGATCTGTAAGAAGAAAAACACAACCACAAAAAAGTGCGAATATTCACATCTTCTTACTACAGCTATTTGACAAAGGAAAAAAATTGTTTTTCTTAATCTTACTTTTTTCCAATATTCCGCGTCGAAGTCTCACGTGTGCCCAAAGTTTCCGCCGATTTCGCATACAGAGTGTCAGTTTTGGCTTTTTCGCTGGTCGTCTGCCAAAAAGTTCATTTTCTTATAAGCATCGTCGTTACGTTCTTTCCGAAATATTTACTCCAGATTCCTGAACCTCTCTTAAAATCATCCGAATTGAAGCATTTCTGTTCCAGATTACTGTTTGGACGATTTTGCGATCCTGCCTGGTTGAGGTGATGCCTTCTCGACGACAATTTTGGCGATTATTTGAAGTTACCGCTAAAACGTTGTTGGTATTTTTCCACTTTTTAGCAACATTTACGAAGGCGGGTCAATAAGTCCGTGACTTTTTGTATTTCTGACCTCTTTACTGACAAAGAAATACTGCGCCTGTCACCGGCATCTGTCAGTTGAACGTGCTGCGTAAGTTAGTTTGTGTTTTACAGCTACCTTTATCAGACTACCTAGTAATTTGAGGAGAAAATGGAAAAAAACTGAATTTCGTGTGCTTATTAAGCCGATTCACCCTTAGACTGTTTTTGGTTTCTGGTGTATGGTGATGGATCCATGTTTCGTCCACGGTTACAAAACGGCGCAAAAACTCCTCCATATTGCGATTAAACAACGCCAAACCTTCCTCTGAAGTTGTTACACGATTGCGTTTGTGGTCGACTGTGAATTACTGGGTAGTCTGATAAAGGTAGCCGTAAAACACAAACTAACTGACGCAGCACGTTCAAATTTTGACAGGAGTCAACTGTCAAATCCGACGATAGGCCCATTTTCTAAAAACAACTGTTTAAATTAAAGAAAAAAGGATAATCCAATTGACAAATTCAAAATATATGTATATTTTGTACTTACTTTTGTTATATTTTATATATAAGAATATTCACTATTCAATTCTTTCACTTTTCAGACGATCTCAATTAGTTTTTTTATGCTCCTCACACAACATCGAATTAATTCGCACTGGCACTTGCACACTTAACTTTTCACTTATAAGCAAAAAAACTGATGCTTTTCTAATCGCTACAGGCCAATTGGCCGGAAATTCTTAAAAACTTATAAGAACAGGTTAAGAACCCCTCAATACCTTTTTTTATTTGGAAAATCCCAAATTAGATTGAAAATTTTACCTGATATTTGAAGTTTTCAGCAAAAATGCCATCGGCCATAATTCAATGGCCAGGTACTGTATCGAATAAATGTCTTAAAATAATTTTTGTGTTTCTCTGATATTAAACTCGTATTAATAGACAATTTTATGAAATTGCAAATCATAATAAACTTCAAAGAGTATTTTGGAAAACCGCAATGCACTACAGCTGCATTTATAACTAATAATTTAATAATTATTAGGCTACTTGCATTTAGAATATTGCAACCATTTTTCTATGTTACGTATACGCAGCGTACACCACATTTTAATTATCTACATAGACTGTGCAGTCAAGCATAGTCCCTGGATATGTAAGTAAATGCAAGCAAGCATAAATTTCAAAATTCACTTCAAAGTTTCTACGAACGAACATAGATGCGTAGATAGATTCATAGCAAACAAAAAGTGCATCTGTATGTGTGCGCTCAATTCAAAATAACAAGCAGCTACTAGTGCTTGAACAAATAATAAAAGTCTTAGTTGTAAAGTTTTTCAAGTGTTTTGAAAAGCAAAAAAGTACGAAGTACGAATGCTTGAAGTGTTTTTGTAGCAGCGGAAAGTTCACAGAGTTGTTACTGTCTACACAATTGTCTATGGGCTGACTCGCATGCAGTAGTAGGTGGGTCATGTGAGTGCAAAAGAAAAAAACAATTTCTATGAGAAGTATGGCACATTAAAATAATTGCAACTAACGTTAGTTACACTTACGCTTGTGCTTTTTGCGCCCATAAAGCTGTATTTTCTGTATTTAGACTTGAGTTGGTGATAGAGCAAAAATAGACAGAAAATATACATACAGCCGTAAGGATGGGAGCAAAAATTCAGCAATTGCAATTACCGGCTCAGAAATTTCTTCGAAAAAAAAAACCAAACAAACTCTGCTTCAGCTTCCTGTTAAGAGCTTGAAACAAAAAATTTACCAAACAAAATACACAAGACTCCTCCAACACACTAGCGCATCTACGCACTTAGCACAATTGGCAACACGATGGCACATAACCTGAGCTGAGCGAGCTGTTGCCTAACGCAAGTAGAGCAGACATAGAAGCTTAGCAATGAAATACCGATATTTGCAAACGCCCACCACAAAAGCCCACGCACAGCAGCAGCTAAGTGAGCGCTTGCGGCGTGTCTTTTGACTTGTTTGTCTTCTGACTTGGCTGCTACTAGCACTTTATACAAAACAAACCTACACTCTACACACAAACCTACAACTACACGCATACACATATATGCGCATACGTTCATACATACATACATGCGAAAAGGACGTCTGTTCTTTGCTGCTTGTGGCTTTCCAGCTTATGAGCGCACATATATCACGGCACGGCTGCAGAGCTACTTAGAGAAACAGATGTGTATGTATGTTTGTATGTAAAATCATATACACAGTCATAGATATATGTAAATAGCTATATGCGCGTACATGTGTATGTCAAGTATGTTAATTTGCCTATGCATTTCTTAGTTTGACACCAAACTGGATCTTAGCCAATATTTGCGGAGAAACAGCTGAGTTCAAACTTTTTAGTTACAGTGGCCGCTCGGTTATGGGAACGCTCGTGTGTTTGTATGAATATTCGAAATAGTGAACAGTAAAGTATTGAAAAGTAAATAGAACACAGAGTATTTCGTCTATGCTTGACACATGAGAATGATGTGAATAGTTTTGCTTAAAAATGCGTAAATTTCAATTTCCTCCAGTTAACATTTTATTTCATAGAATACAATTTTTTGGGTCAACGACCATTTGGATTCACGTACATTAGGGTTTTTTTCTGCAGTTTTTCCTATTATTAGATTGGGGGAAAAATGAATACATTTTTTCTCGGTAGACGGGTGTAGTGAGCGATATCTCGTAAATTATCGTTCAAACAATTTAAATTTTATGCTCGTTGTCAAAGGGACATTTCTCACTAAACAGATCCTTTTGCTGTTTTTCGTTTGTTCCATGTAGTTATGAGTTACGGAGTGTTAATAATGGAAGTCAACAAAGAGAAATTTCAGTACATTTTGCGGTGCTTTCTTTGATAAAGTCGAAAATGTAAGCCAAGTGGCTGAAACTGTGGTGTTTATGGTGCCGATACTGTAACCGCTAATTACGTGTCAGCTTGGTTTCGTCGATTCCGTTTAGACATTTTTTATGTTAGAGATCCACCTCGCACTGGTAGGCCCTTCGTCGAAAATATCGATAAAATCACAGAAATAATAAAAGTTGACCGGCAAGTTAGTAGTCGTAGCGTCACCCAGGAGCTAAAGATCGACCGTAAAACAGGTTCAAACCATTTACGCAAAATAAAACATAAAAATAAGGGATTTCTTTTTCACCAAACTAATATTTTGGTGTATTTGTGGGGTTATGCAGTAGATCTTCTTCCGTTTATTAGCTTTCAGGTAGTAGAGGTTTGATGTTTATGAATGTAAATACTCTTTGCCCTTTAAGGCAAGGCGCTGTCAAACATGGCGCGCGATAAGGCCATTCGAAATCGTAATTTTAAAGCAGAGCCACCGAAGTACATTGCTTTGAGTAAATTCATCGCTTATGCGCCACTATCCAGCTGGTACCAATAATCTTTTAACTGATTCTCCTCGACGAATAGCTGCAAACCGATATCGGGTTATAAGCCAATATCGCCTCACATAGGCAGCTACGATACAGTTCCTGTGTTTCTCGAAGACATCTTCACAAACAGCTCGAAACTCAGCGAAGTAGGAACTCATTGCGGTTGGTTGACAGGTGAAATATTCTCGCAAGACACAAAGAGTACGTACGCTTGGTTAAGATATACGAATAGTTGGAATGAAACGGAATGGTGGATTGCCGGTCTTTTTGTTCAAAGCATTCAGGAAATATTGGCAAAGGCGTGTCGCACAGGGGTCAAAGTCCAGATGCCTCTATGGAGGCATGAGTCCAAGGGTTTTGGTTGTGAAAATGTAATGAAATAGTATTACCAAATAGTAATTTCTCTTTGGTTTAATTTGCTTTTTTATAAAAAATTTTTCTTAAATTTTTTTTTAATTTTTATATACGAAGTATTCGGTTGGGGAATAAGTTCATAGCGTTTTTATATATTTTATTTTTTATTTTACAACGATTTGTTTGCTGTTTGGCTAAGGGAAAGTATTTATTCGATACTCTTTGAACTCGTTCTGCTCTACAAAACTATGTTAAAAATTGTATTTTTGAGTTATTTAACTTTTTATTGCTATTGAGGCTCAGAAATGGAATACCCAAGAGGTAAAAATCAACATTTTCAACAGCTGATTATCTTTGCTTTTCATCGAGCTCAAAAAGCTGCCGAAGTGGCCCGGGATATTTGCGACGTGTCTGAAAAAGGTGTCATAGGTGAGTCTGCAGCACGGAAATGGTTTGCAAAGTTAAAAAATGGCAAATGGCGACTTTGATGTGAATGACACGTCCCGCAGCGGAAGACCTTCTAAATTCGTTGAAGAAAGTCTCAAATCACTTTGAAAGAGAACGGTCGCCAAACCAGTCGTGAATTGGCGAAAAAAATTAACTGCGATCACAAAAAGATTCTTAATCACCTTCATTCCGTGGAATTTAACGAAAAAGTGCGAGTTGGGTGCCGCTCGACGAAAAAAAACGGTCAACAAAAAAAAACAAAGGAAGCCGCCTTCAAATTGCTTCTCAGCAACTTGCCCGCCATCGAGCAACATAGCGCTTTTTGTACCGAATCGTCACGAGAGATGAGAAATGGTGCTTATACGTCAATATGAAGCAAAGAAAGAAGTGGGTGGCTCCAGGAGAGAGTCGGCCAAGGCCTAGAATTAAGCTGAATCTTTATCCAGAGAAGATCATGATAAATGTTTGGTGGGACTAGGAGGGCATGGTGCACTGGGAAATGCTCGAAAAGAGTGTCACGGGCAACAAGGAGCTCTACATTGGCCAGTTACACCGCGTGAATGAGACATTTCCGTTGAAAAGACCTGATTGACATGGTCAAACCATATCCCTTCACGACAACGCCAGGCCCCATGTTACACAAGTCGTCAAAGCCACACTCTAAGAGCTCGAATGGGAGGTCCTTCAGCATCCGTCGTATTTTTCGGATCTTGCACTAACCGATTACCATGTTTTCCGCACCCTTTTAAACCATATGCAGGGCGTTACCATAGAAGTGGTCCTTAAAAACTGGCCCAAGCATTTCTTTGGCCCCAAACCAGGCGATTTTTGGCGGAACAGCACCAGAAAATTGGTCGAGAGGTGGGAAGAGGCTGTAAAGAGCAACGGGGAATATATATATATATTGATATAATTATTGTGTTTTGATTAAATGGAGGTCTTCGGTAAAACACTACGGACTTATTACCCAACCTAATATTATAAAAATAGATTTTTTTTTTCATTTACAAATTTTTTTTCTTAAAATTTTATTTAAGGCCAGGTTACCCTTGATTTGTGTGCTTTTTTAAATAAACTTTATTCATAGTACAAAATATATTTATTAATCAATTTTTTTACATGTGAAAAAACAAATATTAAATTGCTTAAAAAAAATTTTTTTTTTTTTCAAATGGTGGCTTTCAAAATGGCTGCTAAATTTTAGCTGATTCGTAGTTGGATGCCATCATATCTCGAAAACGAATTATCTGAAAGTAAAAAATCAAACGGTTTCATCTTCTGTATTGAATTGGTTATGACCGCAAGCAGAATCAAATATTTTTAATAAAAAAAAACAAAATGGCGGACTTTTGAATTTTTTGCCACTATTTTTTCACTTTTAATTGTTTATAACTTTTTTAAATAACAATAAATGTTTGTGATTCTGCTTGCGGTCATAACCAATTCAATACAGAAGATGAAACCGTTTGATTTTTTACTTTCAGATAATTCGTTTTCGAGATATGATGGCATCCAACTACGAATCAGCTAAAATTTAGCAGCCATTTTGAAAGCCACCATTTGAAAAAAAAAAAAAAAAAAATTTTTTTAAGCAATTTAATATTTGTTTTTTCACATGTAAAAAAATTGATTAATAAATATATTTTGTACTATGAATAAAGTTTATTTAAAAAAGCACACAAATCAAGGGTAACCTGGCCTTAAGATATTTTTTTGTGGAGCTTTTCCGTGGCAGAAATACTCTCCGAGATTCGCCATTGCCTGCCGAGGGGCGTTCGTTATTAGAAAAAAAGTACGTGTAGCGTAGTACAACTAGCAGAAGTGAAACTTTCAAGGCAGACAAAGAAAGAGGGAGAGACCCGGGAGAGAGTGAGAGAGAGAGAGACAGGGAAAGAATATATATCTAAATAAACTCACAACATTTGTAGAGAATACAAAGAGACAAAATTTACAAAAAACGGAGAAGGCTCGACACAAACCGTGGCAACAACGCGCACTACTCCGAGCGTTTATCACCCGCACAAACGCAGCGATTCCAGGACCGCAGCAACGGCACAAATTACCGCAAGGCAAAACCAATAAATCCGACTCCGGAATGGATAGCACTTTATAGTACGCACAAGCACTAGCCAGGAAACAGAAATAAGCGCAAAAAACTAGGCACCAAAAAAACCCAAATAAATGGGGCCAAAAAACGCCCCAAACAGTAGGCACCAAGGAAATATAACGCCAGAAAGTAGGCACCAAAAATATATTTCCTAGAAGTTTGCACCAACAAACAAGCGTCAAAAAGTAGGCAGTGTTATTTCTCACTAGACATTTGCAACCACAAGGAAAAACTCAGGAAAAATAGCCTAAAGTGGATTTAAGATATATATTATATAAGGTATAGCTCTTTATCTCTCTTTTCCTCTACGTTATATCTTTTTTCTCTCTCGCGGAACGAAAATGCCCAAAACGTTGCATGGCCTTGAAATTTTACTCTCCATTCTCGCTCGTCCATCGGAGTTTCACTTGAAAAACTTTTTCTTCATTTTGGGTTTTTACAGAGATTCGAACCTACATTCTCTCTGAATTGCGAATGGTAGTCACGCACCAACCCATTCGGCTGCGGCGGCCGATGAATACTGTAATAAAATAATAATATAATTTCTATGTTGTATCTTTGATATCTTTGGTTGAGATTGAAAAAAATAACGTAGAATTTTTAAAAAACACCCTAATGTACTCAATTCTTGTAGTTACATACATATCCAATGGAGCTAAGCTTTCACACTAAAATATAGCCATTAGATTGCCTTCCCGTTTGTATGTTTTATCAAATCTTCAAATGCACCGTCCAGGGATCCATCCATATTCAGATCATTTTCTCCTTGCGAGTTACCCATTGGAATTCTCCGTGTAATATTACATCCCATTATCTCTCTATTATGTGTTCTTTTTTTTCTTTGTTTTTTTTGTTAATAAAAACTTCTTATTTGAATCGATTCACTCAATCGAACTGCCACTGTACTTCCATTTCGTGTACATAAAAAGTAAACACAAATGTTTTGTATGTAAAACAGGCTGTCTGGCGTTTGTAAATAGTTACATATGTCAGTGTGCTTACACGTCCGCCCAATTGTATTTAAAATTCATATTAGTTGCAATTCTTCGCTCCCAGGAATTCGCCTTTCTGTTGATCATACAAACAACACCTTAGTTTTTGTGAATGCCGGCAGCCTCTACTACGAAACATGGTTTAAAAAAAACTCAAACATGTGTTAGTATTTTCAGCCTAAAAAAACCTAGAAATGCCCTATATTCCCTTATGTTATTGCAGTCTTCTTTGTGAGCCTACAGTTAGTAGTCTAGTCCTTGGGAATTTTGTACAATACATTGGAATGCTTGCGGCTTTTGCCGAAAGTGAAGCATGCAGGAGTTCACACACTTTCAACGATAAATAATAGTTTTACGTGCTTGTGGAGGAGTACGGAGATTTAAACAGAAAAACAGCTTTTTCTACTTAATACTCCTGTATACATATGTATGTACATGTGTACGTGTGTATGTAAGTAAATTTCAAGTACATACACATTCGACAGTCTGAAATTTAATTCTGATGATTGATGTAAGTGCGTTCAAAAAAATTTAATCCTGATTTTCAATAGAAAGAAAACCAATATCGCTTGAGTATTAGGTAGTGTGATTTGAAGCAAGAACACACCATTTTTCCTAGTCTCGAATGATTCTGAGTGATGTGGTTGTTGTTGTTGTTATTATTTCATGTTATTTATTTCAGGCTTCAGAATTAAAGTAATTAGAGTGGCAAAATAATAAATAACAGAACGTATGACTATAACATAAGCTGTTGGTTAGGGGTACTGCTTTGTTCTTCAACTTTAGTTATTCAAAAGCTAATCCCAAAATTAAAATATAAATTAATCAGCTTTATAATCACTACCATTCAAAATCATGTTTATATTTAAGAGATCCAATGTCTTTTCAGCAAAATGTTCACAACGAGAATTTAAATAAACAGGAGAGGTACCAATGACGTGCTGAATATTTTCTAGGACATCCAAGTTACAAACTGGGCGAACCGGCCTTTTAAAAAGCCTTGCATTTAGATTAGGGAGCCCTCTTCTTGCACGAGAGATCAAACTTATTGCATAAGCAGACAAGTCGTTACTGAAATAGTTGTTGTTTGCAACACTTAGTTTTCCTATGAACTGCGGAATATATGCCCTCAAATAAGAAGGAGAAAATACAAGGTGAAGTCCAAAATAAACAACACTGAGCTAAAATAGAAACAACAGGAGCTTTGTTCTGATAACTTCGAGTTTATTTATTAAAAATAGTCCCCTCTGGCCTCGATACACTGCTATGGGCGATTTAAAAGCTTTTCGAAAGAGTGTTTCCGGTTATTGACCGGAATGTCCTTCAGGATGTCGGTACAAGCCTTTTGGATGGCCTCTACGGACGCAAAACGTTTTCCGTTCATGACCAAATGCAATTTTCCGAATAGGTAGAAGCCACAGGGAGCCATATCAGGCGAATACGGTGAGATATTGATGGTTAAAATGCGATTTCTTGTCAAAAAATCACTCACTAGAGTGGATCGATGAGATGGTGCAATATCATGCAATAAGCTCCAGCTTCCTCCTTCGCGGTATTCAGAGAAAACTCGACGAATGCCACCAAGATAGAAAATTGCATTGACGGCTTGGCCAATTATCACGAACTCCTTGTAGATAATTCCCTAGGAATGGGCATCGACTAGATTTTTAACTTCTCCAAACGCGATTTTTTGGGTGGTGGGTCGTCTGAGCCATTCCATTCGTCACTTTGACGTTTAGTTTCGGGTTCATGTTGGAAACACCACGTTTTGTCGCCAGTTAGAACGTTGTAAAGGAAGTTCTCGTCTTTTCTCGCCCCTTTAATGGGGTCTTTCGAATGTGGAATTCTGAGTGATTTTTGGTCCTCAGTTAACTTGTGTGGAATGAAACGTGCACACACCTTTCGTAAGCCCAAATAATCAGTTAAAATACGATAGATCGATGTTTTGCAGATATTCAATTCCGATTCCATGAATTTGAACGATGATTTCGGTTCATTTTTGATAAATTTTCGAACAATTTCGATGGTGTTTTCGGTGATTACTGATTTTGTTCAGTGTGATTTATGTCCTTACAACCATTTCTGAAACTTGTAAACCACTCATGAAATCTTGGAACGAGATAGACAATCATCGCCACAAACTTTGTTCGTCAACTTAAATGTTTGTGTAAACGTTTTACCGATTTTAAAACAAAATTTGATATGAGCTCTTTGTTCGAAACTTATTTTTGTACCGATGACACAAACATACTTACTCTTCAGACGCAATAACTTCGCTTCCAATGAACCGAATGTCACCAAGCTTTCAATGGAAGTCAGCTAGGGATGTAACTTCCAACGCATTAACTCATTAAAAAGATCACGTCATCAAAAACATTTTTAAGACGCCAGTCTTGCTTATTTTGAACTTCACCTAGTATGAATTTAGCATTCAGACTAAAACCTCAACACAGGCATTTAAACGTTTTTCGATTGTTCCGTGACAAAGTGCTTATAATGTCGCTTGTTGAGCTTGAGAAAAAAATCAGTTTTTCGCATACTGTAACTGTGATCTTTAAAGAAGTAAGAAAAGGATTTCCACTAATTTTATGATTGCTCAGCTCAGGATATCAGCATATTTAAGACTCTCTGCTGACTCGCAAAGCAAAGCTTAAAGAAGATTTCCAAATACTCCACAATGTTCCTCAAGTTGGAATAGAGAATAGGTAGGTCAGCGCAACAGTAGAGGTTTGAGAAAATGTTTAATAAATTAGCGCTTTACGAATGTTCCTATTTATATTTCGGGGTCTTGGGTGGTTGTAGAATTGTAGTACTCCATCTAAGGTTTCCAATGTAAATATTAACTTATTTTTCCACGTATTCATCAAACATACCGGCACTGACCCCGTTTTGATGTGTCAGCCATAATCTTATTAGTGTTATTTAGAGTGGCTTTAAAAAGTCATTGGGACAAGAAATAAATTAAATTAAACCGTGAAGATTTTCGTGCGATTAACAAGACAATAATAACTAAAAAGCTTTATATTTCTAGACGATAAAAATTTGAGAAATAATTATAACTAAATCCAACAAAAAGTGAAAGCAAAAAAAGGCTGAATATTCAAAGAAATTTGGATGAAAATGTACCTAAAAATTTAAATCAAAAGTATAAGTGCTGTAGACTTTTTGAAATTAGAAGTATGTATTATACTTTTTAAAGCTACCATCACGCTTAGCGCTCTAACAGCCGGTTTGTCCTTCGTCCTCTTCCAACAGAAATTGTGTGCAACACCTTCTGTGAAAGTTCTGGGCCACGCACTTCTCACGAACTTTCCGCGGTATGAGAAGTTACGGTGGATATTTCAATTTAAGAATGAATATTTAGAAATCTATTACATAAATGAAAGCAGTATATAAATATATAATATTGTCAGGGTCTCATATTTGCTGCAGTACTCTTTTCCATCTTTGCGGTACCATTTTCCATTAAAACACTGACGAAGAAAGTCGTTAGCACTCGCTGATTTGCTAGCCCCATAATAAACTCCAATTACTCTTACATCAACTGACCCGGATATATATATAATTGGCGTGTTTGGCCGAGCTCCTCCTCCTATTTGTGGTGTGCGTCTTGATGTTGTTCCCAAAATGGGTGGACCTACAGTTTTAAGCGGCCTCCGAACGGAAGATATTTTTATGAGGAGCTTTTTCATGGGAAGTTTGTCACTCGGAAGTTTGCCATTGCCTGCCGAGGAGCGACCGATATTAGAAAAATGTTGTTCTTAATTTTGGTGTTTCACCGAGATTCGAACCTACGTTCTCTCTGTGAATTCCGAATGGTAGTCACGCACCAACCCATTCGGCTACGGCAGCCGCCAACCGACCCGCATATATCAATGAAAATTCGCCATATCTAAACATTGGCAGTAGAAGTCCGTCAATGCTAATGCTCAAATCAAAGCGTATATCTTGAAAGTCATTGTGGAGCAAAACATCAGAAAAAGAAATTTTTTATGTATTTTATTTTTTAATTTTTGGTGTTTCTTTTGGAGTTCTTTTAAGAATCCTGAAAGGAATTTCAAAAAAAAAAAAAATGTGTCCAAAGTGTTGTCGCCCGATTAGCTATACGTTCCATAGTTTACGCTACTACTCAAGTCCTCAATATTTGCTGGCTGTGTGTTTGACTGATATTTGTCTGGAGGTTTATTTGCGACGTTACTCCTATAAAATGTCATGGCAACAATTTGTTCACTTTCCCTCTAAAAAGTTTTTTTTTTTAATAGTTTTGAGTGATTCAAATTTTTATTTTAATTTACAATATCCTCACACAACTTTTCACGAACTCATTTAACTTCTGTTTGATGTATTCGAGTGTTTCTCTAATTATTTTCTAATCGAATGCTAACATAGTTCTCTTGATTTTCGATTTGAGAAATATCAGAGAACAACATTACAATTCTAATATAAAATCTAAATATTTCTTTAACGTTAGAGACTGTGATTGCTGTATTATCAAAATCAAAATCATTACCAATCATTGACATATCGAAAAAAACGCGTTAAAAGTTTTACTCCTCATAGAAAATATCGGTCATTCAGAGAAAGTCTGTAAGCGCCAATTATATATATATATATATATATATATAATCTGCGACTAATGCTTCTCAACCCCCATTTTAATTTCAACATTTAATACCAATCGCTGAACTGAGATGAGACTTCCTGTTTACCTAATCTTGCTAGTTCAGATAATAGAAAATCCTGCTTAAGGACATCCTGTTCAAATGTCTGGTACTCATCATGAATACGTAAGAAAGAAATACTTTTACAACTCCACCTTATAAGTAGTAGTTGGGCATATCCTTCGTTTTAATGATTACAACCCATTGGGTGAGAAAAACTTTAAATGTTACTCATACGCACCGCCTACCTCTTATTTGTCACTTTTTCCTTTGTAGTATCGACAATCGTAGGCTGTCTGATTAAAAAGCAAAAAATAAAAAAAACCCTCCTCTCAAAATTATGTGATATATTTTTTATTAAAATTTCTTACACTCGAATATGTCAGTCTGTCATGTCTATGCGCAATTTCACGCTTTAACTTTTGTTTACTTTCCGCTCAGGGCTATTTTTTTGCGCTCATTCCCAATTTTATATTTGAAAATGTCCTAGGCATATTTACTTGTCGCAGCTCATTTTTCCGCTTACTCCCAAGAACACATTTGACGGATACAATTTTCCGCTGGTAAAGCCGCATGTGCCCCATTTGCAAAAATTAAAAATTAATAAAAAATATGAAAAAACCACGCACACATGCCACTCACAGAGTGAGTTGCGATGGTGGTGTGAGTGCATTTTTGAAATTTTTTTTGGTTTGGCCTTTTTTCGCATTTGCTTTATGTGGTTGTGTGTTCACGAAACACTTACGCTGACTATGGTTACTTTTTTGTTGTTGTGTAAATCCGTGCTCTTGCTAAGCTATAATTTTTTTGCTTGTGCAAGGGATTTAAAACACCTTTACTTGCGACATGTGGTTGCATTTTTAATTTGTTAAATTGAGTATTTAGAAATTTTCGCATTAAACTTTTTCAGAATCAGAGGGCAGCTGATTATAAAGAGCTTCCTGAGCCTGTGATTATAAAGGGTGCCCCACAGAGATCACTTATTTAAAATAATGTGGAATTTTTTTGGCCAACCTCCGAGTGTATTTATGCCGTAAAAAAGCTCCTCATAAAAAAAATCATCTGCAATACGCAGTCGGCTGAAAACTGTAGGTCCCTCCAGTTGTAGAACAACATCAAGATCCACGTCACAAATAAGAGGAGGAACTCGACCAAACGCTCAAAAAAGGGTGGAAGCGCCAATTACAATAGAAATATATATAAAAGAATATAACTCTCTCAGCGCTATCAATTTACATGCCTTATGCTTTTCATACAAGAATGCAAAATCTGGACTTTAGTTTCTTACCGCGAATTGTATTATGAGGGTCATCACTAGCCATAGAAAATTATGCGTAGGCAAGTGGCAATGATGCGCTGAAAGTTCATTGTCGAAACGATGAAACTAGAAGATGGCTTTGAAATGTTATTAGCTCAGGCCACTGTATTGTAGATTGACTAAAGTAGGGCTATATACGAAATGCAAAATGTGTGAGCTTATGGATAATATAGCTCATGCCAGTGTTGGAATTGATCCGCCGTTAAACCGAGATGCTCTCTAAAATTTCATAAAAAAACTCAAAACTTCCACACTGGCTCTCTTAGAACATATCCACAGGACCATGCTCCAATCCACAGCGCTAAGCTGTTTTTCGCGTTGAAAAATATTCCTGTGCTGAATTGACCTGTAGTTAGTCAGTTAGTTTATTTTTTACAATGAAAGGCTGAAATAAAACCTTTAACGTGTTTTATTCTTACTATTTTTTTCTTTCATTGTGCTAAAAGGTAAAAAGACTTTACCTCTGATTATTTTATGACAAAAAAGTTGTTCTGTTCAGTGACTTTTTCGCTTTGTGTGTAATAAGAAGCAAATCAAAACAGAAAATTGTGAAAAAAATGTAATAATTTACAGATTAAATTTTAAATAGATTAAAGAAGAGAAAATGTTGATATTTTTATTATTTAATGGTTTTTTGATAAAATATACTTTTTTTAAATAATTTGAAAAAAAAATAATTTTTTTTTATTAAAAATTCTAGAGATCTTTTATATTGGTTATTACCGAAGAGCATCACCTCTCGGATCTTTTTCTTATTTGTTTCAGTAATAGTTGATATTATGTTAAATAATCCCTGAAAATTTCACAAAAAGATTACTCTCATATTTCCTGCTCAGAAGGTTCGAAAACGAAGAGTATATCAACTTTTATATGACAATAACAGGTGACGAAGCTTGGCTTTATAAGTATGATGATTAAAAATATTCTGATATGTATTTTTCCATGGAACTTCCTCAACGTTTGTTAGTCTCCTCGTACACAGTAAATTTATAATATCCCTCAATCTTTTTTCCCCATTTTTACTATGATGAAATAAAATCAAAGGTCTGTGCCGAGCCTCGCTGTGTTGTAATAATTTATAGCTCGTAAAAATAGGATTGAAAGTTGTTTGTACTCACAAAATTTTATATATACACTCGTAAGCAAAATAGTCGTTTAAAACACTATTCCAAATAAAGAAGTGCAAAAACTTAAAATGTTTCTTATATTTAATCTTCTTACTCCGGTATTTCTTAGGATATATGAACACTTTTTATAACCTTATAAGCCGCTAAATATCTGTTATTGAATGACAATGACTTGTTCACCGAATAAATATAAAGATATATGAGTAGTGCGATTCACTAATGATTGTACTAAATATTCAAAAACTTGTGTTAACTAACACTAAACAGCTGCCTATGCGGATATTACCCCTAGCGCAACTGCGGGCAGTGCACATAAATCTTAGTAATATAAAGGCAGGACTCGGCGTAAGATTGAAGATTAGTTGGTTAGAAGCTCAAAATCGTTGTTATTCTGGAACCTCGAAGATGACTGTCAAGCTGAGAAATTAGGTCCTCGGTAAAGTCTGACCGCAATAGTTTTTGGAACTTCCCTGCAGCCAAAAGGAAAGGATTACCCACATCCCGGATCAAACATCGAATCAGTGTTCAGAGTGCTCACTACCCCTTCTCAACGGGATAAGTCCTAAACCAAATGCTCAAAACACATATTGGCGTTGTTTTAATAAATTTTCTTTTAATTGGCGCGATAATCGCTCACACGATTTTGGCCGAGTTTAACAAAGCGCACCAGTCGTTTCTTTCTCGTGCTAATCGGCGCCAATTGGACACACCAAGTGAAGCCAAGTCCTTCTCTACCTGATCTTTCCAACGCAAAGGAGGCCACCCTCTTCCTCTACTACCAACAGCTGGTACCGCATCGAATACTTTCAGAGCCGGAGCGTTTCTATCCATTCGGTCAATATGACCCAGCCAACGTAGCCGCTGGATCTTTACTCGCTGCGCTATGTCTGTGTCGTCGTAAAGCTCATACAACTCATCGTTCCATCGTCTGCGACATTTTCCGTTGCCAACATGCAAAGGTCCACAAATCTTCCGTAGAATCTATCTCTCAAACACTCCAAGCGTCGCTTCATCAGATGTTGTCATTGTTCACACTTCTGCGCCATAAGTTAGGACGGGTATGATGAGAGTCTTGTAGATTGTTAGTTTTGTTCGTCGAGAGAGGACTTTACTGCTCAGTTGCCTACTTAGTCCAAAGTAGCACTTGGTGGTAAGAGAGATTCTGCGTTGGATTTTAAGGCTGACGTTGTTTTCGGTGTTAATGCTGGTTCCTAAATACACGAAGTGTTTTACAACCTCGAAATGATAACTGTCAGCAGTGACGTGGATGCCGATACGCGAGTGCGCCGACTGTTTGTTTGATGACAGAAGGTACTTCAATTTGTCCTCGTTCACCGCCAGACCCATTCGCTTTGCCTCTTTATCCAGTTTGGAGAAGGCAGAACTAACAGCGTGGTTGTTAAGGCCGATGATGTCGATATCAATTGTACGTTCTTATAAAAAATTGTGCCTGAGCGATTAAGTTCTGCTGCTCGTACGATGCTTTCCAACATCAGGTTAAAGAAGTCACACGACAGCGAGTCACCCTGTCTGAAATCTCGTTTGGTATCAAACGGCTCATGGAGGCCCTTCCCAATTCTGACGGCGCTGTTGGTGTTAAGCAACGTCATATTACAAATCCGTATTAGTTTTGTGGGGATACCAAATTCAGACATCGCGGCTTACAGGAAACTCCTTTTGGTACTGTCGAATGCAGCTTTGAAGTCGACGAATAGATGGTGTGTGTCGATTCTCCTTTCATGGGTTTTTTCCAAGACTTGGCGTATTGTGAATATTTGGTCGATGGTAGACTTTCCAGGTCTGAAGCCACACTGATAAGGTCCAATCAGTTGGTTGACGGTGGGCTCCAGCCTTTCACACAATACGCTCGCTAGAACCTTATAGGCGATATTTAGAAGACTAATCCCGCGGTAATTGGCACAAATTGCAGGATCGCCCTTCTTATGGATTGGGCAGAGCACACTTAAATTCCAATCGGCAGGCATGCTTTCATCCGACCATATTCTGCATTGAAGCTGATGCATGCATCTTACCAGCTCCTCACCGCCATGTTTGAATAGCTCAGCCGGCAATCCGTCGGCGCCCGCGGGTAGCGGAACGTCAATTCCGTCATCAACGATTGGAGTATCGGGCTCTTCACATTCTCTGTGACATGCGCAGCTATCACTGTTTAACAGGTTCGAGAAGTGTTGCCTGCATAATTTAAGATTGCTCTGTACGTCAGTCACCAATTCGCCGTCTTTGTTCTTACAGGAGAACGCTCCGGTCTTAAAACCTTCTGTAAGCCGAACTTTCTGGTAGAATTTTCGGGCGTTGTTCCTATTGGCCAGCATCTCTAGCTCCTCGCACTCACGTACTTCGGTCTCTCAGTTCTTCCGTCGGATGGTACGTCTCTCTTCCTGGCGGGTCCCAAACCCAGCGCACAACCAGCTTTTGTGGAATGTTTCGCCTTGTCACGTTAGCTTTCTCCCGAATGGGTGTTCGGAAGCTACACAGAGGATACTTGGCTAATCCCGGGAGTTGTGAGCTCCTTCAACCATATGCAGAAGAATCGTCCTGGCCACTCCCAAGGGAATGGCGATCAGTAACTTTCCCCACTTGCGTGGATTTCTACATATGGAACCATCCTCTATCCTTAATTAATTTCACAGTTTTAATGAAAAACACTAATTCTTGTCTCGGCTGTCAACCAAAGAACTGCTTTTATTTACGTAACGAAATGGGTTACCGAATAGCCAAATCGTTAAAATTGTGGTTAACAAAATATAACAATGCGAATATCGTTAAAATGTGTTAGTAAATTGCACGACAGGTGTTCTTTAGCTGCTATCGATATCGATAACTATGGTTTGACAGTTTGGCAAATTGTGTTGACATATCTGCTCAGAGAGGTTTGGTAAATCCTCATGAATAGTTTAACGCCAAAATAACGCTTCCAAATTTTGGAAATTTGGTTTGAAAAAATAAATAAATATGTTCCCGAAGTGCACTGGCGGTATTATCAGTACCCATTTCTCTCGAAATGAAGAAGAAGCTGCCGGCTAACGTATGAACAATTTATTTTTCGCCCTTAAGTCTTAGTTTTTTTTTGTACGTAATTCAGTTTTTTTCTACATTCTATTAGACATACAGTTTGATATATATCTCCAAGAAGGTTTATTTTCACTGTCACTTAGTGTAGTCTGTACATGTCTAATTTTTTATATGGAAGAAATGGCCTGGTACTCCACAAAAAAAAATTGCCAAAAATCAGCGGTATTCTATATTTCAATTGAAATTTACCTTTTGTTATACTAGAATTTAAGGGCCTATAAAACTGGATACTCAGAAAATTTTTAATTAAATCTGGTTAACCCAATTCTGCTTAAAAAGTTGAAAGTTCAAAATTTCATCAAGAGACAGGTGTTTCAAAGTTTAAAACTTTCTGTTATATGGGTTTAGTTGTATGTAGTATGAACTAAATTCCTATAAAAAACGTATTACGGGTTTTACTAAAATTTATAAAAATAGTGTTATACTATTATAATTGGCAACTTGGTGTACAAGAGAGGAAATCGGAGGGTTTAGGGAAAGGTTTTTTGGGTGTATTTGGGTGATATTGAGCCAGAAAGCGCCAAAAAGGTATGCAATTTTTTTTGTGAAAATAAGCCAAGTATGTGAGCCCGCCTGAATATCTATCACCCACAGGCTGTTGTAATCATTTAAACAATGACAATTCAATTTATCGGAAAAGTTGAAGGGCACAAAACGCTGAACTGAAACCTGCCCAGGGTGGGAAGAACGCCAGTCTGCTATTATTGCTCCAAACTTTGAATTTGCATTACCAATAGCAATTAAGCATTTCAATTTTGTTTCCAAAATTAGCAAAATTGTGCACCAATTTGGGATTTAGAAATTCCAGCCAATTGCAATATCCATTAATTTGCAAAGTGCAGCAGCTCTCACCATCATACACTCATATACATATGTAGGTATATATTTATGTGCATATGTATGTATTTGTATATGTGTCCTCTAGAATTTCCGAATAAACGATACTCTGGGCTCAAATGGCTAATAAAAATGTTTCAAATTGCTTTCAAATCCGCATAAACGAGTAGGAACATTTCCGTACACCCATACATCCATAAACGGGTAAATGTTCCGTGTACGTGCGCTCTGTGGTCACTCAGTTCGAATGTTATTGCATTTTCATGTGTTGCATTAATTAATTTCGTTGCGACATGTTGCATTTATAATGGCCAATTTTATTGTCAGACATATGCAACTTTCGATAGAGAAATTTGTAAAATCAGTTGCCCAATTTGGGTTGTTCTTCACGTATTTGCGCTGAAAAAGCTTATTGACTAAATTTCTTCACCAAATTGATGTTCAATGGTATGCTTCTTCTGCCTCAGTGGATTTGTGTATAAGCGAAATTGTCTCAGTTGGAGGCGGTGGGGTCTAATCGACAGCTAAAACATAGCAATTAAAATATTTTGGGCGTTTCTTTGTGAAGATTTATGTTAAAGGCACGAAGAGCTATAAGGGTATAAACAGTAAATTGTATTCACCGGAAAGTATTCGGGTTCATACAAAAGCACTGAAGCTGGGTGTGGTATAAATTGAATTCTCGTGAAGTGGAAAGCGTGATTTCGCAGGTCAGAAATGTAGCTTAAATGCGACAAAATAACAAAAAAAAGTAATTTTTGCATCGAGGTTTAAGAGCGTGAAAAATAAATCCGTTTTTACGATCCTAAATGCAATAAATCATATTTGAAGTTGGGCCAACACGGCATCTCAATTCTGAAGCCGAATATTTATGTGATGAAGGTAGTCTTAAACTATTTGTGTGACGATAAAGGGAGTCATATACTTATACTAGCAGTGATTCCAACAAACACTGATGCCAACAATAGATTCGTTTGTTTCGATAGAAAAATGACATTTCAGATATAATATGAGTGCATAATTTCCTAGCACTACGACGCTCGGACCCATTCTGCTACACTGGCTAAAAAGACAAGTTTTATCGCAAGTTTTATCGCACCCACCACAGTCGGTCTCTTCACCACAATTGGTCTCTTCTAATGCTTACTAATTTCGGTCATTGCAGAATTCTCCTTCATCTGAATGTATGAAAAATTGCCTTGATACTTTTTTATCTCAAAAGATGTGCAATCATTCTGGCAAAGTATCCATCCAGAGGTACTACAACAAGCTATTCCCATTGGAAATTCCTTAAATAATATAGTCACTGATGTCAAGTAAAGGAGTTTCCAATAAAAGGTGTTAATTTAATATTCAAAGAAAATGCTATTTTTAATATAAATGATCGGATGTTTATTTCATTATAAAGATGAAGGTATGCCATCAATAGTGGAAAATAACATCAGGCAAATGACCTCCACAACCACGCTTACAGGAGAATATCCTTTTCATGAAATTTTCCATAACCGAATTGCAAAGCGGCTGCCCTAAGTCCCCGATTGCCTCACGAATTCCATCTTTGAGGTCTTGAATCGACCCTGGGCTGTTGGCGTAGACCTTCTCTTTCACGTGGCCCCAAAGAAAAAAGTCACAAGATGTTAAATCACAAGATCTCGGTGGCCAATTCTGATCACCTCTTCGAGAGATAACACGGTCCGGAAACTTTTCCCGTAAAAGATCAATGGTTTCGTTGCTTGTGTGGCACGTAGCGTAAGTAAGTAGTAAGTAATAGTAAGTATGTACTTCTTCTGGCACCTTCGAACGAGAAAGTGCTCACCGAATTCAATGTGGATGACAAAGCAGGTGAGCAGTCTCCGGTGTCCTGTGCAATAAGAAAAATCCACAAAATTTAAAAAGAAAAATCTACGAAGGCATGATCTAACCTTCAATGACATATTCATTCCTGTGCTGGGCTGTTCCACAAAACTAGAGCTGAAACTAAACGCGGCAGAAGAGGACGCGGAAGCTGAGGTGGGCCAGCAGCGGTGCACTGGTAGACAAGATGCAAAACATCTTTATTCCTGATAGCAATAAAGTTGCTCCAATCAGCACTAAGCTCTAGGAAAACTGCCTTGGTACGGTCATGTAATGCGAAGATCAAAGGAGCACGCAGTCAGGCAAGTGTTGCAGACTGTGGAGGTAAAGATAAGAGGGCCAGGAAGACCACCAAAAACATGAAAAAACACCATTGAAAACGACATGCGATGCAGAAACATCGCGAAGAAACCGCGGGAACTGGAAATTTCGCAGAAAGACAGTCGATTCGAAATAGAATAAAGTTAGGTTAAAGAAGAAAGTGTAAGTAATTAGAACATCTGATACGTCTTCATAAACCGAGATCTTAGCAAAATCCACTTAAAGGAATTTCACAATGACTGGCAGTACGCGGAACTCATGCGACTCTAGATGGTCATTCCAGGACAGAAGCACGCAAAACAATTTATCCTTCTTTCTAGAAACGCGTCAAGTAGGCTTTGGCTAATCTGGATAGAGAGGCCTTGCGAACCTTATTAGTAAAATCAAGCGATCGTCGTTTTTGCGAGTTGAGCGATGAAACCCCAGAGCACATCCCCAGCGAATGTACAGCTCTCGCAAGACGAAGAATCGCTCAGTTCTTTGGTGTAACTCTGGATTCATTGGTTATATGAAGCAAAAAGTACTAGGAAGTGCTCAAGTTCATTAGAAGCCTGCAGTTATAGGCTCGCTACCAAGCACAATTGACGAGGTCTGAATGCACCATGGTGCAATAAAACCACACTAAAGTCGAGATGCAGTCGAAATTATTTACACTTTTTAAGCTAAAAAAGCCGACTTATTTTATTGAGCTTGGCGTTTAATTAAAGAAAAAATAAATAAATAAATCAATACATGGAAAATACATACACGAATTTGTAAATATGTAGGTAAAAGTTTTAGGGTCGCACGCGTTTATGTCATGTCGCAATTTCGACTTACAAACTCCTAAATTCGTTTATGTGTTGCAAGTTTTTGCTTTGCGTTAGTGGCTTAGCCTTTACGAATTTTATGACATTGCAAAGCAGCTAACACATACATACTCACATATACGCAAAGTATATGTGTACTCGTACAAAAGTTCGCCCATTACCATTTTGGACTTGTTAGCCATCACCTGGCAATTAAAAGTTGTTCCCAATGAAAGTTTGAAAAACAGTGAATTGGAAAATCAGCGAATTATGCAGCTGCTAATATTGATTTGACTGCTAGGGAAATGTGCGTTCCTCTGACCAATGCTGTTAGTTGGGGCTGGTACATCGTAAACGTAGGATGAAGTTTGTAAGCGACTTTTTTAAAGTTTTTTCTTTTAACTTTTAATCAATACTCAAAAAGTTAACTAACAGCTTGAACTTTGAAGGCATAACCAATTATGAATTGGCTCTCGTTTTTCCGCTCTTTTTTCGTCAATCGCTAAAAATTTTGTGCGACTTATTTGGCGATTTCCCTTACATGAAATTAAATTCAAGATTCCTTGAAAAATATACTTCATTATATGCTTATGCCCTGAAAATATTCTAAGAACTATGATTTAACGAACTAACGAAAATTCAAAGTGATTGGGCAAACTTTATTATTTTGGTGTAGAACCATTCATCACATTTATTTTTTAAAGAAAATGTGATCAAATGCTGGCCTCAATAGCGTCGTGGCTCGACCATCTCGGCCGCTGAAGGGCTTCGATCGGTATCTCGTGAATAACTTTAGAAATGTTCGCTACCAATGCCTCAGTCGAAGCTGGTTTATCCACAAAGCATTCAAGCTTTACATATTCCCAAGATTAAAAGTCTGACTTGGGAGACACACGCTTCACTGAAGGTGAATCACGCATTGAGGATTTTTCAGCAAAGCCGCAGAGCCTTTGGTAAAACCTGGGGTCTGAAACCTGCTGTGGTCCTATGGATATACACAGCACTTATCAGACTAATCATCACTTACGCCTCTGTGGTCTGGTGGCGACAGAGCATGGTTAAGTCCACAGTCCGGGAACTACGTATACAGGCTGAAAAGAAGTGTATGTTTATGCATCACGGGTGCCATGAGTACAACCTCTGGGGATGCCCTAAGTGCTATGCTTGATTTGCTCCCCCTGGATCTTAAGATACAACAGGAAGCAATAAAAGCAATGTGTAGACTCCATAAATATGGTTTCTGGCACGAAGACGGAACTTCGGGACACAGAGAAATTTTTAAGATGTTATCTGAGCAGTATCCACTGTTTTTGGCACCTAAAGATGACCTGATACCTACAGTTTAATTTGGGAGGAAATTTGATGTCAGAGTTCCATTGCGTGAGCACTGGAGCAATCCCGAGTGCATGCAGGGAGGTTTGATGAATATTTTCTTTATCGATGGGTCCAAAAATGAAATAGGGTCTGGAGCCGGATGGTGCTTAAACGAAAGTTATAAGTATCACTATGCTATGTGGGAAATGGCAACTGTTTTCCAAGAAGCAGTTTTTGCCATCCTAAAAGTAGCCGAATGGATAATCGAGAGGAAATGGAGCGGGAAACCGATTGGAGTTTTCAGTGACAGTCAGGCTGCACTGAAGGCCCTGGAGAATGCGAAGCAAACCTCAAAGGTTGTTCAAGAATATAAGAAGAAGCTTAATTCTATCGCAAGACAAAACAGGCTTGTACTTATACGGGTTCCAGAACACTCCGATGTTCAAGGAAACGAAATTGCCGATGAATTGGCCAACCGTGGATCAGCGGTTCCCCCATAAGGGCCAGAGCCAATAATTGGCATCAGTTCCGCAGGAATTATAAATTGGATCAGTAATTATGTATACAATTTAAAGAGCGATGGTCTGGTCTAGAACGCTGCAGAACTGCAAAGTGTTTTGTGACAAGTCCGAAGAGAAAACTGTAAAACTTTCTACTAAAACTTGGAAGGAAAGACGTTCGGTTGATGGTCGGTATTATTACAGGACACAACTTATGGCGTCAGCATATGACCAACATTGGAATCATTGAGTAACCAATGTACCTGTCTTGCTTGGAGGAGGCGGATAGCACTGAGTACTTTCTTTGTGAGTATCCTGCCTTTTCTAGGGAAAGGCTACAAGTTTTGAGTTCCGATGTCGTGAGAGTGAGTAATATTTGTTCTCTGAAACTGGAGGATATTTGACAGATTTGCCAAAAAAACTGGAAAATTTTCACAGGACTAACTATCACTATCTCTGTCTCTATTCTTTCCTATCTCTTTCTCTGATACTTTTCTCTTTTCCTCCTCTACTATCCACCCTCTTTCCAGAGCTTTAAATGCAATGGGCTTTTTAGCCTGAGTGTTTTAAGAGCCACCAAATCTCCTGGTGCTCCTTGGCTCGACCTTTTCAAATTTCAATTTCAAAGCCTGTGTAAAAGGTGTGTGATATCACGCGATCTTCGTGGCCAATCCACTGGTCCGAGACGAAATTGCTCACCCAAACGACAACGCAGTAAATCCATTGTTTCTCTGGTTGTATGACAAGCCTTATTGGAACCAAAATTATGTATTATATTTATTTTGATAGTAGGCACGCGTGGTCTGTCTCAAGAAAAAACCCTATTGAAAAAAGTATGTTTAATCTGATCACCCTTTGTATGAAACGACTTCAAATAAAATTTCTGATCCCAACATTTAAGGGGGAATTTTGTCGTAGTAGATTTTAATCCTCTAACATCAATTAAATGAACCTTTGACCGATCATGAAAACAGCTATAATGAAAGGTCGTTAAAAGGGCAATTAGAGGGTTAACATGTTTCATGAACACTTTTGCGGTCGGCCGCTGAAGGTGAAAACCTTGTATAGGTTAAGATAAGTGCTCAGGAAAGCTAAGTTCGAGCTAACGTTTACACGTTAGGACCGTTCAAACAGAGCATAATGGAGCGGAATTTTCATATCTTCTATACTGCGTCATTGGTCTACACAATTCAATTAGATTTTCCCAATCCATTCTAAAAGGCTTTCAAAATAAAGATTTTCAAAAAGCAAATATAATAGCCATTCAATTTTACTGTAATAAAATGAAGGTTTAAAGTGCATCAAAATTCGCGTTAATTTTTGGAAAATTTGTATTTACGATGTTGCTTCATGTAAAAAAGTGTTTTATATCGAAGCAAATGCATAAAATACAAGTTGAAGTCCAAAATAAACAAAACTGGCGTCTAAAATTGGTTTTGATGGCTCCATCTTTTCAATGAGTTAGTGCGTTGGAAGTTACATCCCTAGCTGATTTCCAGTGAAAGCTCGGTGACATTCGGTTGAGTGGAAGCGAAGTTATTGCCTCCAAAGTGTCAGTATATTTGTGTCATCGGTAGAAAAATGAGTTTCGAACAAAGAGTTAATATCAAATTTTATTTTAAAATCGGTAAAACGTTTACCGAAACATTAAAATAAATCCTGGACTGCTATCGGCAAAAGTTTGTTTGCAACAAGGAAAAACCGTAGAGTGTAAATTAAAAACTCTATTTTATAAGTCATTTAAGAAAAGCAAACATTTTGGTTTAGGGAATTAGTTAATAAGCAAATTGCGCAGGAACTTAAAAAAAATCTCAACAAAATTTCCAAGCATAAAAATTTATGTTGCCTTCAGTGTTTGCCGACTATATAGCTCCTCGTCGTTCGCCAAATTATTCACTTAAGTGAATCGCAGGGCAAACATATTTTAGCTGCACAAGCTCATAAATACATACAAAAGCGGCTTTGGGATCCATTTTGTGTATGCCTTTTACCTTCTATTAGCCGCCTTTTACATTTTTTACCTCTTCTATGTATCTATGCACACATTTTTTTATGCGCCATACAAAAACCACACAATTATATTGCTTTCCTTTTAAAAGGTCCTTCAAGTATGAGTTTCCGTTTTTGGCGTTTCTTGTTTAGAGAGTTTTTACATTTCTCTGGTGGCACTTTTGTCAAAGTCACTTGAGGCACCTAAAGTCAATTGAGTTACTCACTTTTGAGTACTCAACTCAGTTTGAATTCCTTCAAAAACTGTATTAAAATAATTAAAATCCATTTCATATCCATACAAAAATAAATTCTGTTTAAAAATTTTTGATTTTCTGTCATTACGAGTGTAACGATCCAACAGATACTGGGAACCAGTGGCTCGACTCAAGACCAAAATTATGACAATATATGGTTTTTAACACATCCAACGAAACGATTATGTAATTATTTGGCAAGTAAATTTTCACCAAGATTAATTTTACGATATTCTGCCAAAATTTCCCGAGAAGATCATCAGATGTAACGTCTTTGCCAAGGCGAAATCGTATAAAATGAAGTTACAAGAGCAGCTCATTTCTTTGTTTTTTTTCTTTGGTTTTGAGGTGTTTTCAATATAGTGCAGGCGCTAAAGGACATTGAGTATGCAAAATGTGAGGACCGCATTCTATAAATAGTTTTGAACTCAGAAAAGCTTGCAGATTATGATTCTGGATGTTGCCGGGAGATTTGATGGTCCATTTTTTTTACCCCACCCCCTTAGTATTCAACTAAATGGTAGTATTCGAATAAGATGGGACCTAGTGATCCCGAAGGGAATTTTCGCGCTAAGCACGAATCCGAGTTCAAAAATTTTCCATCACGTCAGGTTTTCGAGAAAAAGGGGTTGAAACCCCTAAAAATAGCGTATTTGGCCATTTTTCAAAAATTGTGGAGCAAAACCCTAACGTGCTACGATCTTCGTTATTGTCAGTAATTGAAGGTTGAACTTTGCTCTTTGAAATAAGCCCAAACCCAAATTGTTCGCATGCACCCTTAGAGTAGGGGGTGTACTTATGTCTACGGGGGTAGAGAAAAAAATGAACATAGGAACTTATCTACACCCAAGATAAGATATAATGAAAAGTGCAGTGTTCCTAAGGTACTTAGTGTCGCTGATTACAAACCTGTAGTCAGATTCCCAAAATTCAAAATGACGGACGAAAATGTTAAAAATTTCGGTCGTGTGTCAGACGATGTATTAGATTTGAAAATTTGAATTTGATTTTTTTTATTTCTTTTTAAATGGAATGTTTGACTTCAGATTTGTAATCAGCGACACTAAATACCTTAGGAACACTGCACTTTTCATTATATCTTATCTTGGGTGTAGATAAGTTCCTATGTTCATTTTTTTCTCTACCCCCGTAGACATAAGTACACCCCCTACTCTAAGGGTGCATGCGAACAATTTGGGTTTGGGCTTATTTCAAAGAGCAAAGTTCAACCTTCAATTACTGACAATAACGAAGATCGTAGCACGTTAGGGTTTTGCTCCACAATTTTTGAAAAATGGCCAAATACGCTATTTTTAGGGGTTTCAACCCCTTTTTCTCGAAAACCTGACGTGATGGAAAATTTTTGAACTCGGATTCGTGCTTAGCGCGAAAATTCCCTTCGGGATCACTAGGTCCCATCTTATTCGAATACTACCATTTAGTTGAATACTAAGGGGGTGGGGTAAAAAAAAATGGACCATCAAATCTCCCGGCAACATCCAGAATCATAATCTGCAAGCTTTTCTGAGTTTAAAACTATTTACAGAATGCGGTCCTCACATTTTGCACACTCAACTCCATACAGCCCCCGCTCTAATACCAAAATCATCTGTGTTTTTATCCTTGTTTTGTTTGCTTGTTCACATTTTGGTCAATTTTGGTAGTCAAATCACCAAATTCCAAAAACAAAGTACATATAAAGTTGATTTTTATACTATGCCTATCAGTTGTTCTATGGTAGATTCGCCTTGGCCTTTCAAATATTTTCTATGGCAAACTCTCAAAGTCGACATAATTGAAGAATTGGTAGGTAACATTTGGCCCCAGATAGAACATAAATTTTGTCCCAAGCTATCACGAATTTCATAAAAATGTTCGATACTTCTAAGCGAATGTGCTATAATTCCTAAGTATATTGTTATATGGTTTTGACTTATTGGGAATTTTTTATGATTTTTATAAAATTTTTTTTTTATAAGTTTCGGTAAACGTAATTTAAGGTGGCTCAAAATAAAAAAAACTTATTTTCCATCCTTATTGCCGCAGAAGAGGTAGCGCATTATTTCCATTGTGGCTGTTAAAGCAAGCGAAAAACAAAGAAAAACACACAGTTAGACATTGCATCAGTGTCGCAAGCAAGAGGAAGTGGGTGAACGCGGTAATAGCGCAGACACACCAAATTTAGCGAAGTCCTCAAACATCTGTGTGATCCTTCTGCAAGAAAAATGTGAAACACAGATGGCGCTCCAAGCAGTAAGAAGGCGCTGCTCCTAAGCCACGACAGGTGGGCATTCCCACTACTTAGGACAGGCTAGTCACCTACCCTGTCAGAAATCAAAACAAAGATTATCGAAACCAACGCAAGACTGAGTCTTGTCGAAGCCCTATGCTCCCGAGAGGAGCGAACAGGGAAAAACACTAAGCATTGGTTTATGATCATTTGTTTTGCTAATGGTGCTACGCATTTTCCTCCATATAACGAATGCCTAAAATCTTTTTATATGGAGAAAATTCACAAGACCGTCAACAAAAAAAAAAGAAAAGAAATTGACAAAAATCAAGGTGACTTTCGAGCCACTTTAAACTTTTACTTTATTTTTTACTTTCACTCTGTACCAAATTCAATGGCCTATAAAACTGAGTTCTCGAAAAATTTCACAAAGTTCTGATTAAGAAGTTGGAAAATTAAATGAAATTTGAAACTTTAACTTTTGTTATCCTATAAACTATATACAAAAAAATTAAACATAATTTTCATAAAAAATTATTTTCAAAAAAAAAAAAAATTTTCATAAACAAAAAATTTTTATAAAAGAATGGTTTTCATTGAAAAATGATTTTTATGAAAAATTAGTTTTCATAAAAAAATGATTTTTATAAAAAAATAGTTTTCATAGAAAAATGATTTATATAAAAAAATATTTTTCATAAAAAAATGATTTTTATAAAAAATAGTTCTCATAAAAAATGATTTTTATAAAATATAGCTTTCATAACAAATTATTTTTATAAAAAAATTGTTTTCATAAAAAATGATTTAAAAAAAAATTGTTTATATGAAATTATTATCAAAAAATTTGTATAAAAGAATAGTTTTCATTGAAAACAAATTTTTATAAAAGAAGAGTTTTCATTGAAAAATGATTTTTATGAAAAATTAGTTTTCATAAAAAAAGGATTTTTATAAAAAAATAGTTTTCATAGAAAAATGATTTATATAAAAGAATAACTTTCATAAAAAATGATTTTTATAAAAAATAGTTCTCATAAAAAATAATTTTTATAAAAAAATTGTTTTCATAAAAAATGATTTAAAAAAAAAATTCTTATATGAAATTATTAAAAAATTATTTTTATAAAAAAATTATTTTCATTAAAAGTTATTAAAAAAATTCACGCCGGCGCTGTTATTCATATTCTTCGCCCACAGACGGCTCTACAGAAGCGATTGCAGGTCATAAAACGAAATTTGTTCGTAAGGGTAGTCGTTTATGGCATCTTATCTCATAGGTACCGTTTAATAAAGTTCCATTGGTGGTACGCGCTGCCAGATGATGCAATCTTGTGCGGGCCACCGTTGGTACACGCCGCCCCAAGAAGCAATCTTGTGCGGGCCACCGGTGGTACGCGCCGGCGTGAACGTGTTAAAAAAGATGTTAATAAAAAGTTTTTAAAAAAAGTTTTCGCACAAGAAATAATTTTTATAAAAATATAATTTTCATAGAAAAGAAAACAAAATAATTTTTATTAAAAAAAGAAAAAAAAATTTATAAAAGAATTACATATTTTCATAGAAAAAGAATTTCTTTAAAAAACTTTAAAAAAAAAAAGTATACATATGTACATAAAAAAGTAATTAAAAAAAAGTTTTCGTAAAAGAAATAATTTTCATAAAAACAAATCTTCATACAAAATAATTTTTATAAAAAAATAATTTTCATAAAAAAATCTTCATAAAAAATAAGTTTTATAAAAAAATATGATTTTCATAGAAAAAATTTTTATAAAAAAAGTTTTATAAAAAAATTATTTTCATAGAAGAATTATTTCTATAAAAATTTTTTTCAAAAAAAAGTATTAATAAAAAGTAATTAAAAAAAGTAGTTGTAAAAGAAATAATTTTCATAAATAAATTATTTTCATAAAAAATAATTTTCATATAAAAATAATTTTCATAAAAAAATAATTTTCATAAAAAAATCTTCCTACATATAATTTTTATAAAAAAATAATATTCATTAAAAAAAATCTTCATACAAAATAACTTCATAAGAAAATATTATTTTCATTATTTTCATACATACATATGTAGGGGAGAATGGGGAGTTGTGAGACGGGTTTTGTTTTTTTACCCGTATTACTCAAAATCTTAATATTCTGCATATGCCAACAATGGAATCTTTAGTCAATGAATACTGGAAGCTATTGGTATGGCCTATTTAACAAAACTACAATTTTCCTTAAAATTAAAATTGTATATAATAATATAAAATATAATACAAAATACAAAAATGTGGGGAGTTGTGAGACACCCTGGTTTAAATCAATAAAAATGACTTATTTTAGTTGTTAGTTCTTTATTAAGATGAAAAATAAAAAAGAAAAGACAATTGTTATAAAAAAGTGTATAAAAATGCAATGCCATCAATCTGATGATTCGCAGTGAGAACATGTGTACTAACCAGTTCGTAAATTGGCACACTTTAGGTGCACAGCTCGATCGCATACATTGCAATGAATGGAGTTGTTTCTGCTTAACTTTTTCGGCATTGAACCTTTGCAGATGATGCAAAAATCTTCTTCTTCTTCAAATTCTGATGGACTTGAAATTATTGCTGCTGAAAGATGCGTTAAAACGTCGAAAAAAATTTTTTTAACAAAAATATAATTTTCATAATGAAAATTGTTAATCATGTTAATAAGAAGTAATTTTCATAAAAACATATTTTGTATAGAAAATAGTTTTCATAAAAAAAAATTCATAAAAAATAAGTTTTATAAAAAAATAATTTTCATAAAAAATAATTTAAAAAAAAAGTAATTTTTATAAAAAAATAAAAAAAGTAAATAAAAAATAAATAAATAGTCAGAGCTTTGCAATATATCTCGCTGCTATATTAATATTAAACGATTAAATAATTTCCATTCAAAACACACATTTAATTTAAATTTAGTAAGCAAACTCGAGCTTGATGACCCTGTATTTATTTTTTATCTGCACGCAACATACCTACATTAATTTTTCTCTCTTTCTTCTTACAGACTTCAGCAACGTAAAAGCTTTGCGCATCCTGAACTCTGAACTGGCAGACACGTTGGGTAATCTCTTATCGCGAGCTTGTGCGAAATCCCTTAATCCGCGACAAGTTTACCCGCGCCTGCATGCGGTGCAACTCGACGATTTGTTGCGGCTGGATGCAGCCAAGCGGTTACAGGATGCATTGCAACAAATTGCAGGTAGCTTTCTTTTAGCACCACACACATCCATACGCACCTACACACATACATATATACACATTAATACCTAGTGATTTCCAGTTATTTACTATGCTTGCGCGCGCTACCGTAGTCCCTTGAGTGAGTAGAGGAGGCTAGAGCTGGAGTGGAGGAGGAAGTCGTTGTGTATGCATTTGCCGGCGCTTTGATGGCGCTGCGCTTCAAAACCAAGCGCAAGCAATTTTGTTTTGCGCCTTAAGCGTTGTAATGATGTAGCGCTAAAAGTGATTGCAGCGTTCTACTATAAAATAAATTTACAAGGGCGCAAAAAACTATAACTAAATACAACAACAGCAGCAGCCGTGTTTACTACATAGTTGCTACTGCTCGTTTATTTTGATGATTTTCACTTTGGCTTTCCTTCTGCAAATTGTCTTGCTAGTCGCTGGATTTATCTTTTTGCGATGATTAGTAAAGTTTTAAATGCTCGCAACTTTCGCTAAGGCACAATTTAAGTTTGTCAGGTATATTCGTTATGTTCGCTCCATTAAATTGGAAAAATTTTGGTGAGCAATTTTGAGGATTTGCTTTTGCCACTTTTGGCAAAATTTTCTTTTCATTAATGAGAATTGGCTAACTTTTGGTTTGTTGAAAAGCGTTTAGTGAAAATAAGTTGCAAAAATGGCGAGCTCAATGCAATCAAAATAGTTTTGAGTTGCGGACATTTTTTCTAGCATTTTAGTTTTTGTGAACTTCTAATTTTTTAGTACTGCATGGAATTGCTTAGTCATATATTAATTATGTACGTGCGAAAATTGAACACTGCAATTATTTTTTTTACCATACCTTTCTGGTTTTGATAAAATACGAGGGTTGCTACTTGAGTTTTGAGATGGATAATTGCAAAAAAAAATTTTTTTTTAATCGAAAATTACTTTATTGGTTTCCACAATATTCACAATGAAAATGAACACGAGGGTTGCTACTTCAGTTTTTTAGATGATAATTGAAAAAAAATATTTTAATCGAAAACTACTTTATTTTGTTTTAAATATTAGTTATGAACATGAGTACGAGGGTTGCTACTTGAGTTTTTTAGATGAGTATTGAAAAAAAAATATTTTCAATCGAAAGTTTCTTTATTTTTTTTTTCAAAATATAAACGATGCAGACAAACACGAGGGTTGCTACTTAATTTTTTTAAATCATAATTAAAAAAAAATATTTTTAATCGTAAGTTGCTTTATTGTTTTCCAAAATATTAACAATGAAGATGAATACGAGTGTTGCTATTTGAATTTTGAGATAGATAATTAAAAAAAAATATTTCTAATCGAAAATTACTTTATTGGTTTCCACAATATTAACAATGAAAATGAACACGAGGGTTGCTACTTCAGTTTTTTAGATGGGTATTGAAAAAAAAATATTTTAATCGAAAGTTTCTTTATTTTTTTTTTCAAAATATTAACTATGCAGATGAACACGAGGGCTGCTACTTAATTTTTTTAAATCATAATTGAAAAAAAATATTTTTAATCGTAAGTTACTTTATTGTTTTTCAAAATATTAACCATGAAGATGAATGCGAGGGTTGCTACATGAGTTTTGAGATAGATAATTAAACAAAAAATTTTTTTAATCGAAAATTACTTAATTGGTTTCTACAATACTAACAATGAAAATCAACACGAGGGTTGCTACTTCAGTTTTTTAGAAAAATGTTTAACCGAAAATTACTTTATTTTGTTTTAAATATCAGTTATGAACATGAATACGAGGGTTGCTACTTGAGTTTTTTAGATGATAATTGAAAAAAAAAAAATATTTTTAATCGAAAATTACTTAATGTTTTTTTTCAAAATATTAACCATGCAGATGAACACGAGGGTTGCAACTTCATTTTTTTAAATGATAATTGAAAAAAAAATTTTTTTTAATCGAAAATTACTTTATTGGTTTCCAAAATATTAACAATGAAGATGAATGCGAGGGTTGCTACTTGAGTTTTTTAGATGATAATTGAAAGAAAAATATTTTTAATCGAAAATTATTTTTTTTTTTTCCAAAATATTAACCATGCAGGGGACTACGAGGGTTGCTACTGGGGGTTTAAGATAGATAATTAAAACAAATGTTTTTAATCGAAAATTACTTTATTGGTTTCCAAAATATTGACAATGAAGATGAATGCGAGGGTTGCTACATGACTTTTAAGATAGATAATTAAAAAAACAAAATTTTAATCAAAAAATACTTTATTGCTTATAATTCTCAATAATTTTTTTTGCTAGTCAATTGCTTTATTTTACAAAACTAAAAACATAGCATTAATGCATCATGTTTCGACTTGACTTTAGCAAATTTTCAAAAAAAAAGAAAATAATAATAATTGTAAAAGTTATCGCCGTTTGTGTGGAGCCCGTTTCCCCAGAAGTCCCTTGCGGTGATCATCTCAAGTCCTTGGGGATTCATCTAAAACCAATCGGACAAGAGAAATTAGTTTTATTCATAGATAAGCTTGTGCCGGATCGAAGCTCTTTTGTTTCAAAATTAACAACATATTTTTCGTGTCCATTCTTTACATATCGATTTCTTTACGCGAGTATAAAAATGGTTTGAATTTCGTTATATGGAGATTGAAAACGCTTCAAATTTCAAGTTACGGCTGCCACAATTCGTTGTGAGGAGATATACTAAAAATTCACTATAACTTGAACGAAAAAACGACATTTTTAAGGTTGATGCGCTATAGAGAATACTTGGTTATTCAGAAGCTCAATATATAGAAGTTTTTACAGTCGAACTCTTTAGTTCAGAATGAGTCAAATTTTCTTGGGTACACTCTTTTTGTCCACATTGTGGCGAATTTAAGTTAATGGTACTGGACTACCAGTATCTTACTCCGTCTCTGATTTAACTCCAAAACAGTGTTGAAAACCCCACCTTTGTGGGAGTGCTTGCCAACACTGTACCTCGTCTCATTTCCTTGGAACCTTCTACTAACATCCAGCACTTCCGCAATCTTTTTATATTGATTGGCGTAAAGCGTCTCACCTAATAATAAAAATCAATAAGGCTGTTAAATCAAATCGTGGCTAATAAATATGCACCATCATAGCTTTCATAACAACTCACTTCACTATATTAGCACTTGAGCGATTCCGTGCGCACATCAGCGAACTCATAGCCATTCCCATTCCATACCTTCCACACCTTCTTGTAATTTCCTTTTTATTCATCAGCCACTAACTTTATGATTATTATTTATTTGCAGTACGTTGCGCCCAACATTATGCGGATAACAATTTCTATCTGGTTGTGGACACAGTTATATCCACTTTGCATGCAGCGAATAACTTCTTCGAAACGGCACGTCCGTGGGAGTTGAAGCGCCCGACGGGTACTACCACAGCCGACGGCAGTAATGCGGCGGACGCTGCTAATGGGCAGAATATTGAAAATTTAAAACGACTGGAAACGATAATCGCTATGACAATGGACACGTTGCGCATCTGCGGTATTGTATTGCAACCGATTGTGCCGCAGCTGTGTGGAAAGTTGCTCGATAAATTGGCGGTGCCGCAAGAGCAACGTTTATGGCATAATTTAGGCGACTGCTTTGCAACGACAACAACAACGTCTGAAAATGAAAATGTAACAAGGCCACTTGCCACTAACACAGATGCGGTGCTTTTCCGGCGCATACTGCTCAAGGAAGCGGAATTGGAGGGGGGTCAGGCGAATAAAGCGCCAATGCAACAAAAAGGCAAAGAGAAGGCGAAACAAAAGCAGAGCCAACAAGCGGCCAAAAGCAAGAAAGTGGTGCAATAGTTCGATGTATATATTGGTGTGGTGGCGTATGGAGCAGAGGTAGTGGCGAGCAGGAGTTGCAGGCACGAATGCTAGTAATATGAGTGTCTAACAAGTTGTGGCATGCAAGCGCCGCCACGAAATATTAACGCAATGATAATAAATACAGCCGGAACAAAATGAGAGGCAGCCAGGCAGAGAAAGAGGGAGACAGGCACAGGAAGAGAGAGAGAGAGAGAGACAGACATGTAGAGAGAGAGAGAGCGAAAAGGAGAAGAGATTATTCTAAGCAGCGTTGAAATTGTGGCTGCGACTGCGGTTGCATCTCTAGCGGCTTAAGCATGCGGTGTATGCAGCAAAGCAGTAATTTAAATTTGTTACAATTTCTTTCGTGCTTCCTGTGGCCATCCGCGCTACGTGCCGCCATCCGTTGCGCGCAATCGCTCCACATTTTATGTGCATCCGACTTTCTTATGCCCACATCGCTCGTTGCATGTCCTCTGTTCTTCGCCTTATTTTCTTTGCGGTCATCACGTAGCGACAGTAAAGTGTCTTAATAGCCTCAGCGTTGCGGTTGCAAGCGATTATACATACAAATATTACTATGGCTCATCTCGTTTCGTTTTGTTTGTTTTTCAATTTTCTTTATTTATTTTCACTCAGTTGATTTTTGCTATTCGCTTTTTGATTATTCTCTGCTTTTTTTTTTTTTTTGTAAAATACGACTGCCATTAAATTACGTTGAAAGAGTTTGTTGCGCGTTTCAATGCATTCACTTTAAAGTGTATAATTAATTAGTATGAAATAACTGTAAATAAATATAATTTAATAAATAGTGGCAATAAATTTTGTCGAAAGTCACGGCAAGTTTTCTAACATACATATCGGCGTGGGTAATGGAATGAAAGTGGAAGCTGCTTATGCGTTTAGATATCTACAAAATTTATTGCGAAATTTTTATATTTTCTTATATTTAACCCTTTAATTACTGAATTTTT